>VYXD01005365.1:0-14481 GCA_013397195.1 Hylia prasina
AAACGCATTAGCAATGTCAATAGCGGCATACCACCTTGCTGCCTTTGACTCCAGCTCGTACTGGAGATCTGCACCCTGAACAGGACCAAGAAGTAATGTTAGCAATACCAAGACCCTGAGAGAAAAGAAATCTGCATCTTCTCAAGATAGAGAAAATCAGCTGCAGGATCAGATAACTAATGGATTTGCCCTGGTTGCCTGGATGTCTTGTACTCTGCTGAATGTACATTGGCCTTGGTGAGTAGGATACCCTGGGTTTTCTGGAGGCTCCAAAGATTGCACTGGAACACCACAGATCCCAGCTGGGGGTGAGCTGTAGGGAGCTCTGCTTGGGACTGCTTGCCTGACATGTGAAAGCCTTGGGAACTGCACTTAGACTCCAGTAATGGACATGACACATAATGTGAAGGCAGCCTTTGCCTACCAGGGGACTGGAGCCATGGGAACACCACTGGGGCCACCTGCCCACAAGGATATGTCCTCAAGGGTGGGCAGTGTCCCTGTCCAAGGGCAGTGGGGGTCACCAGCCTGCCAGTGAGGTGTAAAGGGTAATTCCTTGACTGACCTGGCAATTCCTTGTCTCTAGCCTGGCAGTCCCACTGGCACCACCTGAGCTGGGATTGAGGTCCCTTCTCAGCAGTGGCACCAGTGACTCCCACTAGACTCCCCACACCCCTCACACTCCCCTGGTCAGACCAGGTTTCCTCAACCCCAGGCTTCCCACAGCAGAGTCACAGATGCCTGGATGCTCAAAATAATTTAACCTTGGTGTAGCAACAGAATAATTGCTTGAGTTGGTGCCTCTGAGCAGGGATCAAAACAAAGGAAGCCCTGGGCTTTTATACCCCCACAGTCCAAGCACAGGAAAGTCTGGGGTCATCGGCTCCTGCCATGTCTCCGAGTGTCCCTCATCTGGCTGTGCACTGGTCCCTGTTTGTGACAGTTTTGGCTTCTTTTCTTTTCTGCCAAGGTCAGGATGAATAACATGGGAAACAAACATGTTGAGTTCGGACTTGGAATGTTTATTGTATCTTATCTATTTACAGTATTTACAGGCTCACAAGCCGTGAGCTTAACTAGCAAGCTAGGGAAACGAAGTAAAATGGAGAGCTTCTAACTCTTTCCAAGGTTATTTAAGTGATAATTCCCCAAGAACAAGGTGACACCTGTGTTATTTATACTTTTGACCCAATAATGACCATCCAAGGCCTGCAATGCAGACCTTTTTCACCCAGTTACAGAAAACCACCCAAACCCATGAAGAAGAAAGAAGAAGAAGATGAATAAGAAGGACTTAGACCTAACATCCAAAGTCCTCCATCTTGACTCACATGTATTACTAAACACTAAAATCTCAAAATCCAAGTTTCCCAAATTCCAACAGGAAGAGACCTTAAAGTTCATCTCGTTCTGCCCCCTGCCATGGGCAGGAACACCTTCCACTGTCCCAGAGTGCTTCAAGCCCCATCCAGCCTGGGCTTGGACACTTCCAGGCATGCAAGGGCAGCCACAGCTCTGGACACCCTGTGCCAGGGCCTCACCACTCTCCCAGGGAAGAATTTCCTCCTAACCATCTGTCACAATTCACATTGAAATGAATGACATCACTCGGCCCAAGACTTAGTTCCTTTCTAAGTATTGGCACAGCTATAACTTTGGGATTGTCCATATTTCTGTCCACATGATTTTGCTGGAGACAGATTGACCCTGCTCTGTGCTACTGCGTCACTCCTTGTCCAGTCTGTGTTATCCCCAATAATCAGCAATTGTTTTATAGGAATTTCCAAATCCCTGATGAGACAACTTTGTTTTGCCTGGACACAAAGAGTGGCAGGCCCACCATTCTTACATGCTGTATGTGGACCTCAGGATGCTCCACAAATGCTCCACTGGCAAAACGGTCCATTTCTGTCTCCCAAACCTTCGGAGATGTCAACCAACAACAAAAAAAGAAGCCAAATTCCACCATGATCTTTTACCATCATAAAGTTAAGCTGATCTCTTTCACTTGCATGAAAGAAATGTGTCTTCTTTCCTTTTTAACTGATTTTTCAAGAAGGAAGTCAGAAGGAATGGAGAAGTGTGCACTTTCTAGCTCATTCCAGGAAAGCAAATCAGCAGATATTTCCTCTTGGCTCAATCTGGTCCCAGTTTTTGGGCCACATCCATCCTAGACCCAGCTGATTTCTGCCCTGGTGCAAGTATATAAAGAACTGACTTCTCTCCCAGCCCTGCCAGTGCTGCAGAGATGGCAGGTAAGATCAGAGCATTTTCATTTTATATCTGCATTTGATATTTCTGATGTGGATATTGATGCATTCCATGGGTGAACCCAAGGAGATGGGAGGCAGAGTGGAGTGTTGGGACCTGGCTTCATTCCTCCTTCTCCCCTGATGTGTATTTAATTTATTGTGAGAAGTGAGCAAGGACAGCCTGATTTACTCCTTGTGCAGAAATATCCTGCAATATATGATTGCAAGGAATAGGCAGCTTTCAATCCCCAGGAAGATGGTCCAAGAATTTTAATGGATTATAAATGTAGGATAGCCTCTTCCACTGTAAGAAATCTGTTAGTTCTTCCAAATTTTGTCTGTATCCTATTCTAAACAATTAAAAAGTTGACTAAATTACTTAAACTAAATCTAGTTGCAACCTTTGGGCTTAAAATCTCCATTTGGGGACAGTGCTGTGCCACGGTGGGAGATGCTGGTGGAACAGATCATACACATTTCTGCTGTTATTGTGAAACAGGCATAGAGACGAATTTCAAGAAGCAGCAGGAGGACTGGCAGGGGTGGTTGAAAGACTGATGATAGATGTGGCAGCTTGTTTTGCTCAGCATCAAGATGGAGGGGGCAGAGAGCGATGTGTGGGGTCAGGCTCCTTTCCACCAGCTGCTTGTGGACATTGCTGAAGACAGGACCCCAGGACACTGCCGTCTTCCAACTCACCTTCCCAATATTCTCCACCACTGAGACTGGACTGTACCTGACGGTCTGTTCCTTGGCAGCTACTCAGCCCAGTTTGTTGAGGGTGCCACCTCTTGGAAGTGTCCCTGTGTCCTGCCAACACCTACAGGCCCAGCCTGAGTCCCACTGACAGATCTGGACAGAGGGCAGCTTCATTTTATTCCTGGATCCTGAAAGAGATATTGGAACCAAACATCTACCTGTTCTGAGCCCTCACTGAAGCCCTGCCCATTGAGGATTTATGTTGCATTTCTCTAGGCACCAACCCAAGGATGACTCTCCTGGAATCCATCATCGCCCTCTGTGCAGCTGGGACAATGGGCTCATCAGGGAATGGTAGGTTCCTGTTTGTCCTCTGGCTGCTGCTGTACTGGAAAGGGTATGAATCAAAACTCAGCCTGAGTTCCCAGTTAGACACAGTTCCAACAAAGAACTGAAATCCTGTAGATTTATCCAGTAAAAATGAAGTTGATACCTGAGAGATTTGCCTAAGGAAACTCCCAATTTAACTAACAGCCCATCGTGCAAATCATCCTTTTATGACAGGGAACTTGGGGCAGAGATTGTATTTTTGGCTTCTTCTGTGCATTTTGCCTGGAGAAATGTCTGGAGCCCCAGGAACAGCTGAGGGAGCTGGAAAGGGGCTCAGCCTGGAGAAAAGGAGGCTCAGGGGGGACCTTGTGGCTCTGCACAACTCCCTGACAGGAGGGGACAGCCGGGGGGGCGGGGGTCGGGCTCTACTCCCAGGGAACAGGGACAGGAGGAGAGGGAATGGCATCAAATTGTGCCAAACATTTTGACTGGATATTGGGGGAAAATTCTTCATAGAAAGGATTGGGAAGCATTGAAACAGGCTTCTCAGGGCAGTGGTGGAGTCAACATCCCTGAAAGTGTTAAAAAATCCTGTGCATGTGGCAGCTGGGGACACAGTTTAGTCAAGAACAAAGCTTCTGGTATATGTTAAAATTGAGTAGCCTCAATTTCTGCTTTTCTTCTTTTACTTTTTTGAGCAGAGGTGTCTGAAGTGCTGTCAGATTCATCTCTCCTGAGCATCATTACTGAGGCCAGGCAGTTGGCAGACTCCACATATTTACAGTCTCAAAAAAGGTGAGTTCTTCCTGCATGACAGCCCCAAATATTTTAAAGCAATAAGATTAAATATATGCATGTTTTCTCTGTGTTCCAATGCGTATTTATTATGGAGAAGCATTTGTGCCAGGGCTCTCCTTGTCATAGCTGGAGGGATCCTTTTGCCCAGTTAGCTGGATGCTGGTCCCAGGATCACCAACCATTAGCTCCAAGTATTGTTTCCTCACCTACACTGCCACAAGCACCTGTCACTGGTCCATAATGGTTCAGACATGCCAGACACATGTGAATCCTCCCCCGGCAGCAGTTCTGCCCCTCTCCAGAAGGACAGGAGTTGTGCAGATGGACACCCTGTCCCAGATAAGTGTCAGTGGAAGTCAAACTCCAGGTATCCTCTGTGATTGTCCCAAGAGGATGGCTCCAGGCAGTGGGATGGAGCCTTTTTCCACTCATCCTACAGAAGTAGCAAGACAGAGCCTGGCACCAGAAAGAGATGGAACAGGAGCAAAGTTATCCCTCGGTTCACAGAATATACCTTGCAACATAATACATGTAAAATTTTATCCAGTCACAGCTCCTTGATCTGGATTTCCAGATGACAGAACAAAGTTTATTGTGACCAGGAAGTGTGACTGCAAATTTGAAGTAGGGGATTATTGTGCTTTGTTTGCCAAAACCTGAGCTGACATGCTGATGTGCAGACAGCTGGTCCTACTGGGCAGGATCTGCTTGCAACCCTGCAGTTTTGTCACAGCTAATTACACCCCGTCCAGCATGACAGAGGAGCTCTGATTTCAGAAAAAGTGCTTCATGGAACTCTTCTATCTTCAGCTTAAAGAGAAAACTGGAGAAAAAGATTGTCAACCCAGTGGATTTCCTGAAGCACCTAAAGGACCCCATAGGAAGAACCAGTTCAGGCTTGGAACCAGATCTGCAGTCCGCGCTGCTGATTACTTGGAAACTACTTTGAAACTCCTCAAAAGGAAGCTGCATCTCTCTAGGGAACAAAGTTTCAATGTCACAGGTAATGTGATTTAGACCAAAATGTCTTACAAAGAGCTAAGAGCAGGAAATATGGCACAGCAGGTGGCAGAGAGCAGCTCTGCCATGACCCAAATGACCAAGGATAACAGGGGAATAGATTTGAAGGTTGATCAGAGACAGGCCAGACCCCTGGGTGTTTTATTCGTCATCTTTGAGAGTGCATATCTCCTATCCTTGTAAAAACAACCTAACAATACCTGTGACAAGCATTTATTTTCTTTTGTGCTGTTTTTTTTTTTAAACAGAAAATGACCAAATTTCTACTCTGACAATGGCAGTCAAGGCTCCTTGTCCTGCTGTGTCAGTGCTAACCCCCAAATCTGAGTGGGACTTCCATCCAATGTGCATCTGGCATGAAACAGATGTGCCAGATGTGATGATGTTGGGGAAGGTGACACAGAGAAATCTTATAAATATGATTGTCTAGCAACAGGTCCTGAAAACAGAAAACCTGTAAGAGAATTGGAAATGAAGGCAGTTTTTGAAATGTGAATAGGCCTCACCACGAGGCAGGATTGAGCAATACCTCAGACAGGCCCAGAGACCCATGGGTGGAGGGCACTGTTAAGGTAAGAAGAAGGTATCTTAGAAATTAGCATCTGAATGTTTAGGAGGTAGTGCCTTATGTAGATCTTGTTGCTCCCATAGGCTGTATGTAAATCTTGTAAGGTCTGTGTCTCACAATGGATTGGTTATTGTAAACTAGAATATTCAACATAGAATGGGATAAAACTGACTGTAAGGGGGAAACTCGCTCTCTTCCTCTCTTGCTCTTGCCCTCTCTTGATCTCTTGCCCTCTGCTCTCTCTTGATCTCCTGCCCTCTCTCTTGCCCTCTTGATCTCTTGATCTCCTGCTCTCCCTCTGGACTCTCTCTCTGGGAGGACCGCGATCAGCTGGGGGTTGGCAGCTGCTGGTCCCTGCAAATAAACCACGTGTCCTGAGAGCACTCTGTCTCCAACTATATATTACCATTGGCGCGCAGACCAGAAATCTACATGATGACATAGCTCTGCATCAGTGTGTGGGGAGCTCACACACTTTGGGGTTTTCCAGTCTATTCCAATGGACTTCAGGGCCTCCAGCCCCACAAGGACAGCATTACCTCTCTGCCCAGAAAGAGTGTAGAGTCCCTCTCACTGGTGATATTCCAGAACTACCTGGACACAGTCCTGTTCCATGTGGTCTGAGATGACCCTGCCTGAGCAGAGACATGTGTTGTATGAACATAATATATATTTTTCCCTGCAGAGAAATATTCTCTGCGAAAGCAGAAGAACGCAGAGCACAAGTCTGTAAACATTCTCTCCTATATTTCCATTTCCTAAGTGATGGAGGTTGTTTCTCCTTCCTGACCAATGGGTGAAATTTTGTTATCTCTTTGGTATGGGAAGGATTGGGAGGAGAGAAAAAGATTCAGCACGGGAGCAGAGAAAGAAGCAGCAGCGTGCTCTTCATCTGGGCAGAAAATAGCCAAGCCCAGAAAGAATGGAGTCAACTTTAATAAATCTTGTTAAGCCTTCTGAAACGGTTTGTGAGTCTTGCTTCACCGTGACCATAAATGGTGACCCTGAGACCACAGACATGGGACCAGGTGACGCCAGTGTGATCTCTTCCAGTCTGACCAGTTGTGGGATTTTGTCCATGCTGATTTGAGGCTCAGGGCAAGGTTGTCCTTGGCCTTGTTGGGCTTTTGGAGAGATGAGGCACTCAGTTTGAGGGATCCCTGTGGTGTTAATATTTTGCTAAGGATCTTGCTCAGCTTGAGGCGCACACCATGAGAATAGTTTGCCTGCAAGCACAATAATAACAATTAGAACAAGACCCTGGTTGTTCTGAGTCCTTAATATTTGATGGAATTGCTTCAGCTCTGGCACAGTCATTTTCCTAGGACATGCTCTTATTTCACAGCACAACTCTGTAAACACTGGATAGTCATCTCCTTTTCTAGTGCAGAATCACAGAATCATTTAAGTTGGAAAAGACCTCCAAGACCATCAAGTCCAACCTTTGACTCATCCCCACCTTGTCAACCAGACCAGAACCCTGAGTGCCACATCATATAGACAGACATTGCCTGAGTTTTGTGCCTGCAGGGCCACAGATCATTGGCTCTATCAGAATTATTGTTCTTCTGAACACAAAATGCTGACTTAAGCAATTCAAACTTTCTGGAGCAGTGTAAGGCAACACCATAATGGCCACAGCTGCAGGCTGAGAGGGTCTGTGCAACACCTTCCCCAAGGGGCAGCCTTGGCACAGATCCCCACAGAGGTGGGGAATCTTCATCCTTGGAAGCTTCCAGCCTGCTGGACAAGACATGGCCACCCTCACCATGCTGATGGCCCTGCTGTGAATCTGATTTTGAGAGAGCAGTGAAGACAGAGGTGGTACAGAGATTTAAATGACAGATACAATTATTAGAATGACACAAGGCACCTGTTTTTAAAAAAGTTGATTTTTCTCCACAGTAATAACCTTGGTATTGTTGCAGCTGAGAAGCCTGTAAGGGCATTTTGGAGGTCAGCTGCCTGAGATAAAGGAATGCTTAGTCATGGTAGCCGGACCTATTTGAGACCACCTTTGGCTCTCAGACCCTCTCTTATCTCTTTGTAAGACTATTGGCTACTTTTACCCTGACCTTACTATTGGACAATTTCCAAAACCCTCATACCCTATAAAAACCCCTCACCCCTGCCCAGAAGGCAGAAGACAGCCGTCCCTGGAAAACTTTCACTGAGCCTGCAATAAAGTGGAACTCTACATGGCGCTTCTCTCTCCTTGGTCTGCCTGGCGGCAGGCAAGCTTGAGCTGAATATCACTAGAGCTGAATATCACTAGAGCTGAATATCACAAGAGCTGCATATCACTAAGCTTGCCTTGCCCAGCCTAGAAGCCTTGGGACACAGCTCAGGATTCTTCGGGTAAGTGGTGCCTTGAGGTGCCCTCTATCCAGGAATACCTGTGGCTAACAGGGTCAGGCTGACCCTGGGGACCCCAGAAAAAGGCTTCATGGTATAATTTGCTTCTTGGTGTTTTCCCAGTCTCATCCCTGTTACCTGAGTGCTCAGACATAGAATAAAGGGCAGTGAAATGCTGGTCTGTACAAGGCTGCTGATGTTTGAAAAAATAACAGAAGTTGTTTTTCTGGTGATGCTGCAGAAATCACTCCCATCTGGAGTCCTCTAACCGTGCCTTTGCATGCTGGCTCCCAGCTGTATATGAAGATGGAGTGTCTGTTCCCAGAGGAGCAAGTGAAGGAAAGTGCTACAATGGATTCCCACTCCCACTGGTGAGAGCAGTTATCCTAACCCAGCCATGAGTATGGACACTGCCCTCAATGCAGGAAGGAAGCAGTGGCAGCATCTAAGAGTGTAAATTGCTTCATTTTTGATCTCAGGCTGCTTTTCCACAACTGAGTTATGACTCAGGTTAATATTTTTTGTTGGAGACAAGCATGAGCAAAAAGGTTGTGGATGCTTCCCTCAGCAGTTTCCAAAGTGTGTGTCTCAAGGATTGATGCAGTCAATGCTCAAGTACACCAGGAGGTTTGTACAAACCACAAGGCTTGGAATTCCTCAGCCATGTTCTTGACTCTCGGGTGTTCATGAACAAGTTTCAGCTGGAATGGGCCTTCCATGAAGCTGGGTTTGGCTGAAGGACTGTGTAGTCTACTCTTACACCTGATTGGACAGAGCTGGGAAATTACGTGGAGCTGTGTAATGCCATAATTAACTCTTAGTAATTTATGTAAGATCATCTTGTGCATGATCTACAACTACCTGAAAGGAGCATGGAGGGTTGGCCTCTTCTCCGAGGGAGCAAGTGACAGAACAAGAGGAAATAGCTTCAAATTGTACTATAGGAGGTTTAGGATATTAGGAAAAATGTCTTCACTGACATAGTGGTGAAGCATTGGAGCAGGATCTCCAGGGCAGTGGAGTAATCAATCCCTGGAGGTATTCACAAAAAAGGTAGACATGGCAGTTTTCAATATGGTTGAGAGGGAATGAGGGTACTCAGTCGAAGGCTGATGATCTTGGAGGTCTTTTCTGACCTTCATGATTCTGTGATTCCAAGATCTTACAGTGGGAGTTTAAGTGAGAGGCAAATCCACCATGGCAGAGACAGTCACATATTCATTTTGGTTTTCTGCAGGTTCAAAAAGTATCCAATGAAATTGCTCACATGGCCAATGAGAATGTCACTGCAGACCAGCAGCTCTCACTGGTCTTCATGCACTGGGGACAGTGGGTCAACCATGACATTTACTTGGCCCCTGCTAGCAGGGAAGGCACCAGCTCCAGTGCCACACCAGCTATGCCTTCAAGCCCCCTAGCTTCCCCATTAAGGTAGCCTGACTTTCACCCATGCCGCACTCTTACAGCAGCAGAAAGAAAACCGCAGGACTTTCAGATGCATTAATTGGCTCATATTTGCTTTAGCTGCCCCTCGATGACCCGTGGATGCTGTGTTCTGACACCTGCATGCCGTTTGTGCAGTCAGCCTCTGCCTGCAGCCCTGGGACCTTCCACTGGAGCAGCTGAATGCCGCCATGTCCTTCACTGACGCCAGCACGGTGTACGGCAGCGATGACACCCTGGCGAGGAGCCAGAGAAATCTCACTAGCCAGCTGGGTTTGATGGCTCTGAACCAGGATTTCATGGATGCAGGGCTGGAATTACTGCCCTTCAAGAACACGATGCAGAGTGTTTGTGTTCTCACCAACGAGAGCACCAACATCCCCTGTTTTAAAGCAGTTAAGGTGCAGCTGGGGTATTGGGGTTCCCAGTACCTCTGAGGGTGACTGACACCTCACAGAAAATGGCTTAAATCAATAGCAAGACGGCTCTTTAGAGATGTTTTGTAAAGTAAAAAGTTTTAATAATAACAAAAATAATAAACATTATAGAACAAAGAAAAAGCTGAGCGCAGGTGTCAGAGAAACTTCTGACACCTTGCTAAAAACACTCCAAAAAGCCCAGAGCAGCTCTGTGCTCATCCTTAAGTACTGAGGAGGTTCCCTTTGGCACCTTGCCCAATGAAATTGGCAACAGGCTTTGAGGTACACTTCCCAAGCCCAGTCAATGCCCATGTGTTGGCACGGAGGCAGTTACAATGAGAAGGCTATAGAAAATTCTAGTTTAGCTTCCTTACATTATCCGAGGTAAGATGAAACTCTTTCCCTTATATAGAAAACACCTACTCCGATGTGGAAATGCATTCCAACACTGGGGAGTTGTTTGCAGTGGATTGTAAAGTTAAAAAGGGACAAATATCTCATTATAGGATCCTTGTGGGTCCCTTCCAACAGAAAATATTCTGTGATTCTGTGATACTTGAATGAAGCACTTCAAGACATGACTGCATAACATGACAGACAGGGAGTCTTCCCCCAGATAGAAAAGAAAAATAATAAAGCAATAATTGATTAATAAACATAAAAATATTTTAAATATTTTAATTTCCCAGAAGAATTACAGTAAATTGTTCTTCCTCTATAAAGTCTTTTCAAAAGCAGGAGAAATTTTCAATAGAATAGCCACCAGTGCTTAAAACTTCTCAGGAGCTTTTTTCTTCTACCTTGAATTCACCATTTATTATTTGAATGCCAATTGTCAGCTTGTCAGGACTAACAGGCTGAGAAAGTTAAGGCTGTTCAGCCCGGAGAAGAGGGGATTGTGTGGAGACCTCACAGCACCTTCCAGGATCTGAAGGGACTACATGGAAACTGGAGAGGGACTGCATCAGTAACTGTAGTGTGAGGTCAAGAGGGAATGGCTTCACATTGAAAGAGAGTAGATTAAATTAGATAAACAGAAGAAACTGTTCCCTGTGAGGGTGGTGAGGCCCTGGCAAAGTTTGCGCAGAGAAGCTGTGGGTGTCCCTGGATCCGTAGAAGTGTCCAGGTCCAGGCTGAATGGGGCTTGGAGCAGCCTGGGGTAGTGGAAGGTTGAAATGGGATGGGCTTTTAAGGCCCTTCCATTCTGAGATTCTATGATTCAGTTTTCAGCCCAGTCAAGACTAACAATTAAACAGTCTTAAGCAATCTAGTCAATTGATTAATTAACCCACCCTATATCAGAAGAAGTCTAGATGTTTGTCTGAAATTTAAACAAACTGAGGACAAACACAGAACTTAATCAAATTTGAAGTGATCCATCATAGGCGTAACATTAAAAAAAAATTATAAATGTGAAACTTGCAAAATCAATCATAAGAATACAGGGTGTTCTCATTCCCTCATTCTCTGCCCGTGAGAAGAGCTCCTTGGTGGGTGAGGAGATGCTCAGTGTTTCTTCCATCATCTCACAGAGGGACTTCACTGAGTCCCCTCCAGTTCTCATAGAATCACAGAAGGGTTTGGATGGAAGAGACCTTAAGACCATCCTGTTCCACCCCCTGCCATGGGCAGAGACACCTTCCATTATGTGGTGATTAATTTCCTAAATGTTCTGTTCACCCCAAAATGTATGGTTCATTGTTGAGTAGTAACCCTTCCCTAAATTGTCATTCAGTGTAACCCCTGCCCATTACCTCATCCTCTGATACTTTATGGGTTAACCCAGCCCTTCTTACCTGCAGTATCGCATTGGTCCAAGCCTTGGACCTTCCCCTGATCGGGTGATGCTCTTAAGTGGATGCATGAGGGCTATTCAGGTCTCTATCTAGCCAGTCTCTTGGGAGGTCTGTCGGTCCAGTCTGGGGCTGGTCTGGTGTGACAACCCTCTCTGGAGGCTCCCCGGGTGGGGACCCCTGAATAAACACCTAAGCAACACTCTGAGAAGCCGTGTCGTGCCTTGCCTGCCAACATGCTGCTCTGAGCTGCTACACAACCAAGAGACTTCTCCCCAAAGGCTCTGGTAAGGCTCTTGTACCACCTCTTCCAGAGGGGGTTGCCCTCAACCTCTGCTGCTGCTAGCCGGGCCTGAAATGGAACAGAGAAGAACACAACAGATGGCGTCCCAAACGTGGAGCGGCAACAGGTGGCATCCCGAACGTGGGGCAGGTATGTTATAAATGCGTATTTTGGAGTTGGCTTTTCGCATGTAGTGAAATGATTGCTTTGTGTAATGTGGGAAGGTTGTATTGTATGTTCTTTTATTAATAGAGTTTAGAAATGTGATGAATATATATTTCTTTTGATTGCAGTATGGTAAAGACTGGAGTGGTTTTTTTTAACATCTACACTGACCAAACCAGAAGGGGAGGTAGTCTTGCATTCCTGCAAGAAGATGAAGGACAATTGAACCNTTTGCAGTCTTCACCTGAGTTTACCGGTCTCAGAGCTGCCTGTTGTAAGTTCTACTACCTTCCCCTTGGTTTTACCTTCTCCCTTACTCTTTTCCTAGCCGGTCTTTCCCTGAAGCCACGTGCTCAGCGACCGCATGGTCTCCCAAGATGGTGCCAGCCGTGCTCCACCCTTCTATGTCAGTGGGACCAGCTGCTGGGGTCGGCTGAAGCCAGAGAAGTCTCCCCCTTCCCCGCCGTGCCTGGGGAGGGTGGAAGAGCTGGCAGGCGGCACCGCTGCCTGCCCCCGCCGCTGCCAGCTGCCGCTGGTGCTGCTGGGGGGACCATCCGGGCTGTCGGAAGTCCCTGCGCCAAGGCACGCAGCTGCCGTGCTGTGGTAATACAGGCCGCGGCTCCTGCCATCGCCACTGCCGGCTGAGGGCCACACCGTGAGGTGTGGGGCCGCCGTCCAGGGCACGCTGGCAGAATGGGGGGGTCACCACCCGCTTGCAGTGCCCGCCCAGCTCGGGCCCTCTCTGTGCCCACAATCCAGGAACAGCGAGGCCTGCGGTCCTTCTGCGGACAGAGCAGATCAGGCCGGGTGTGCCGAGCCCGCGCGGGCCCCCCGCCACCGTGCTCCCTGTCAGGCACCACATCCACGCCGCTGCCACCTGCTTCTATTCCTTTGCAAATCCAGTCGTTCTGGCTTCTCAACCACACCCTGTCAAACCGGTTCCACCAGATACANTGAAGCCACGTGCTCAGCGACCGCATGGTCTCCCAAGATGGTGCCAGCCGTGCTCCACCCTTCTATGTCAGTGGGACCAGCTGCTGGGGTCGGCTGAAGCCAGAGAAGTCTCCCCCTTCCCCGCCGTGCCTGGGGAGGGTGGAAGAGCTGGCAGGCGGCACCGCTGCCTGCCCCCGCCGCTGCCAGCTGCCGCTGGTGCTGCTGGGGGGACCATCCGGGCTGTCGGAAGTCCCTGCGCCAAGGCACGCAGCTGCCGTGCTGTGGTAATACAGGCCGCGGCTCCTGCCATCGCCACTGCCGGCTGAGGGCCACACCGTGAGGTGTGGGGCCGCCGTCCAGGGCACGCTGGCAGAATGGGGGGGTCACCACCCGCTTGCAGTGCCCGCCCAGCTCGGGCCCTCTCTGTGCCCACAATCCAGGAACAGCGAGGCCTGCGGTCCTTCTGCGGACAGAGCAGATCAGGCCGGGTGTGCCGAGCCCGCGCGGGCCCCCCGCCACCGTGCTCCCTGTCAGGCACCACATCCACGCCGCTGCCACCTGCTTCTATTCCTTTGCAAATCCAGTCGTTCTGGCTTCTCAACCACACCCTGTCAAACCGGTTCCACCAGATACATTTGCAAAACCACTTTTGCCACCCTCCTCCTTTCTCCCCCCGCCCCCTGGGGTGGGGGATTGGGAAACCCTCTCCGCCCCTGCTTCCTGCCCCTTCCCTGCCTCCCACTACCCCCTCCCCTCGGCTAGAGGCTAGAGTCTCTGCCTCCAATGGTGTTAGCCTACCCCACTCCATCCCAAAATCTCTACCAGTTTTGGCAGCCCTGTTTTACTTTTAATGTTAATGTCCTAACATAAGAATGTGTTCATGTTGTAGATTCTCCCATTTTCAGTTTTGGAAGTCATGCCTGTTGAGTCACAAGGGTTTATCCAATGGGAAGCAGTTTTTGAACTGTCTCTTGAAAGCGTGTCTTTCGGCGGCACTAGGTCACTGAAACAAGAAAATGCTGTTGGGTATATGCTGTCCTTGGTTAGGGTTACCAAGGGTGACTGACAACCCTGTTAGGATAGTGCCTGGGAAAGTATGTACGGTTTGGGTTGTTTTGTTGTAGCCGATGTCCCTAACAAGGTAGTAGCAGGAGCTACAGGGGTTTTTGTTTTATTTTACATCAAGGGCTAAAACCTAAACAGTGGGTGAAAGGCACAGCTGGGAAAAGCCAGTTGGAGAGCAGAATAAGCTGCTGGGCTCAGATCCGTAAGGGTGAGGATCTGAAGCTGCAGGTTCAGGGAGAGCCAGCACTGCAGCCTAAACCAGGGGCTGCAGTGGTCTGGAAAGCAGGTTGGGAGATGTTAGGTGCTTTGGGCCAGTCACGTCAGCAAGGCTAACCCCAAAACTTCCATGTGAGCTTAG
>VYXD01005373.1:0-12378 GCA_013397195.1 Hylia prasina
CGAATTTCAGTAGGGAAAGTGCCCTCTTCTCCTTCTCTTGTAATTGAGGCAGCAACTGACTGCATCCACAGTTGAGCCTGGATGCAGCTGAGAGCCAAAGAAACATTGTTTTGTGTAGCAAATAAAGTATGCTGCTGTTGAGCAAAAATGGCTGTTGTTGTCCCCTGCTGTGTCTTTTGTGCTCTGAGATCACTCGAACCATCACAAATCCTGCTTGCATTAGCGGATTGTGACACCTAGCAATGATCCCATCCCTAGCAATGATCCCATCAGGGCCCATGGACTTATGGTTGTCAAGTTTCAGTAAGTAGTTTCCAACCCAATTGTCCTCAACCCAGGGAAAGTCCACCTGCCTCGAGACCTTCTCCCTGATCTTTTGGGTCAGGGTTTCCTGAGGGCTGGCCCTGGCAGTGAAGACTGAAGCAAAGGAAGTGTTCAGTATCTCAGTCTCACAACAGCGACATCCTTGCCAGTCTGCCGTTTAGACCTAATCCATAAATTCTCAAATTGCTCATCATCCGCCCAGAGGATAATTATCCTCACCAAGAGTAATATCAAAATTTCAATTTCCTTGTCCTGCGTTTAGCAGTATGTTTCCTTTTCTGCTTGTGAGGAATTTTCCAGTAAAGTCACATTAACAGACAAATGCTATGTCCCTCCTGCACATAATTGTACCTTTGGATAAGACAGAGCTCCTGGCAACAGAATTGGAAACAAATACAATCCTGAAGCCTCATTCTCAGTGTGAAGACTATATAGCAGAATCACTAGTAAAGGTTGCTGAATTTAACCTTCATGACAAAGGCATTGGCCCAATTGAAGGAAAAGACTTCTCTGCTCTGCATGTAAGCAAGCAATTCAATTACTTGTTTTAGCTGAAAAAAGAGAAAATATCACCTACTACCCCTCAAAACACATATTCATGATAGAATTTCAGAAGACTCAGACAAGACAGACATCTTGTCTGAAATAAAAACACAGTTTCCATTCTGTCCTGTTGCCACAGCTGAGAGTATGCATTAAGAAATTCATTAAGCCTGACTACTTTAATTGTATGCCAGGGTGCAAAAAACAGCATTAAGTTTTAACAACTGAAACACTTTTAAAAAAGCACTTCAAAATTTTAGAATACTCATTCACAGCAACTTTCTAGTGACAGGAAAGCAATTAAATTTAGAGTAGATGAGGTTTCTCAATCACGCACAGCAGCATTTTAATTAACAAATTAAATTAAAATCAAAATGCTAAAGAACAAACTGTTCTATAACCTGTTATCTGCAATCTACAGGAAGAAAACAGAGTAATAGTGTGGGGAGGATGCAAAAGGTTTTCTGTGTTTAGCATGATCAGAGAGGCACTGAAGAATGAAATTAAAACTTGAATTAAGTCTTGAAAATCTATAAAACTGAAGAATGCAAACTGGCACTATTCTTTCTCTTAGACTTAGGAACATCAATTCTGTTAAAAAAGAACAAAAAGCTGTTAAAAAGGAACAAAAAGCACAATGCTGCCTCTCACTGGGCAAGCAATATTGATTCTACACTATCTAGTAAATTACAGTAATGACCCAAAACTTCCTCTGTCACCTTTCATCCCACCAGAGTAGTGATATTTGCAATAACCTTTCAAAGCCTGCATGTTTCATTTTTTTTCAAAATAGTGGCAGCACAGCTCCCACTTGTTACTGCAGAGCGCTTTTTCTTGACATGGTTTTCATATAGACAATCTACTGAATTCTTTGCTTCGCTTATGCAAGACATATTTTACAACAGGATAAAACAGTACCTTCTAAGTATTGCAAAAACAACTGTCCGACAAACAAACACAGCATAACTGACTAGCAATTACAGTAACAGGATGAATACACCCCACTCATAGGAGTCTTTTCCAATCCAAGCATCAGTATAAATGCCAGCTTGCCTTTCTTCCATCCTCATTCCACCCCCCAAAAGAGAATCAGATCAAATATGGACTAGAAAATATAAATGTCCCATAAGTGTACTGAGCCCATGTGAGAGACTGGAAAGACTGATGTCTTAAGACATTTTGAGATACATGTGTGTGGGGGAAAGGGCAGGTTCAGCCTTGCCCTGTTGAGGCAGCTATCTGCCCTCTACGCCCCCACCCCTAGAGCCTATAGCCTAGAAGCTATATCCCAGTTGAATGGGCCGTTAATGCTTCGAGAAGCATTTTATGTTGACTGAATGTAGCACTAAACCTTTTACCAAAGTTTCCTTGATTTTCTACCGTTACTGATAAAGTTTTTCTTGTTGTTTTGGCTTCTTGAGAATATCTTGCAAGTATTTCTTTTGTGGGTCTAACTCAGAGTACATGAACAACTATAAGCTCTTTTAAAAGTCTCATCAAGTGAATTTTTTGGGGCCTTATAGCCCATAACCAGTTTCTGCAGCTAACTATGAAGGCAGAAAATGTTTCTGAAATGTTGTTGGCTGAACAACCTAATCTTGAATCAAGGGCCATTTTTGTCCTGTACACAATTAGTATCCAGGTTAGTCTTCTCTGTAGCAAATGCCCGTCTTCATGGTCATACTAATACAGAAAAAATAACTTGGTGAGCAGCCCGGCAGTATTGTCTGCTTAATACAACACAACTTACTTGTCTTCATTTAAAAGGCCTTTTAGAAGAAGGACAGGGAACATACCTGAATGAAGGAGTCTTTAGGAGGTTATACAGAATGATAGAATCATTTAGTTTGAGTAAGAATCATAAGATCCTCAAGTCTAACCATTAACTTATTACTAAGTTACTTAATACTTCCAAGTCCAATGCTAAACCATGTCCCTAAGTACCATATTTTCACTTTTTTAAATTACCTCTAGGAATGGTGACTCAACCACTTTCCTAAGCAACTTGTTCCAATGGGTGTTATCCAATGGATAACCTGTTATATGAAGAAATTTTCCTAATATCCATTCTATAATTCCCCTGGAGCAACTTGAAGCCATTTCCTCTTGTCCTGTCACTTGAAATCTGGGAGAAGACACAGACTCACACCTGTCTACAACCTCCTTTCAGCCAGTTGTAGAGAGCAATAAGGTCTGCCCTGAAACTCCTCCAGGCTAAGCAACCCCAAGCTCCCTCAGGCATTCTTCATAACACTTGTGCTCCAAACCTTCAACAGCTCCATTGCCCTTCTCCGGAGACCCTAGAGCACTTCAATGTCTTTCCTGTACTGATGGATGCAGAAATGAACACCAGATTCAAGGTGCACCCTCATCAGTTCCAAGCACAGGAGTACAATCGCTGCCTTGGTCCTGATGGCCGCACTACTGCTGACATAGGCCAGGATGCCATTTGCCTTAGATACCTGGGCATATGTTGTCACATGTTCAGCTGTTGTTAACCAGCACCCCTAAGTCATTTTATGACAGGCAGTTTTATGACAGGCAGTTTTCCAACTCTGTCCTAAGTCTGGATATTTTCCTATGCTTAGTTCACACCTTTCTTCATATACTATATACACTACACTATATGCAACTTAGGTTTCAGCTCAGTCAGGTATATTGTCAAAATACAGGTCTAAATCATAGAATTTACAACCAAGTTTCACATTTTCTAATTTGCATCCAGGGATTTGAGACTACTTTTATCCAGAAAACTGTGACTTAATATGAAGCCACATTTTAGATTAACTAAAAAAAACCCAAACCACTGTCACAGCAACTCCAGATGATTTTTAACCACTAAGAGCCAGAAAAAGCTTTGGGTCAGAAAGTTCTTGCAAGCAGCCCCAAGGCCCAGAGAAAAGTTCAAAACAAATGAAAGAAATGGGAAGGTTAGCTGAGAGAGTTTTTAACTGTACCCAACAAACGGTTGGATTTAAGGCTCAAAATGCAAATAAATTATTTTCTATTGAAAAGCTTGGAAGAAAACTTTGTATAGACATGTAGGTTCTACTATATCTTTTGTGATTCAATATGTCATGCCAAGTTTTTATTACAGGCAGTACTTATAATACAAACTATATCATGATTTCCAAATGCCTAACTAGCAAATTCTCTACATGACTTGTCTCAAACTTTTCTTCCAGAAGCAGACATGAGTCCCACTCTGCCCTACACATAGTTTCCATTAAACAACTTTTTTAAATCCTGGAAGAATAGCAGAATTTTAAGACTAGTTCTTCCAGCTTCCTGAACCCCAAGCAGCTGATTTCTCTGATTTTACTAAATCAATACTAAAAGGGAAAAAAAAAAAAAAGTTTATTATTCTTTCTCTGAAAGCCGTAATTCTGCAATGAAACGTCAGTGCCTGAAGATTAAATGCTAGGAGAACACCAGATAATTTTTTTTATGTTGGTAGAAAAAGCCCCATTTTCTCTTCATCCCTCCTCAATGCAAAATGGGCAGTGAATGATCTAAGAAAAACTACAACCAGAAAAGCGCAACAGCAGAGGCTGCTGAGCAGGGTTGGTTCTTCTTTTTCACAACAGATTTTGAGTTTCGAATTGTGTTCTCTACTTGAGCAGGGAAAAAAAAAAGAAACATTAGTGTTCTCACAAAATTTAATTGAATCAAATGTTTATGTTATGACAAAATAGCATTCTCTGATGAAAGTTCATTTTGCCAGAAATGCTTCTATTGGCTCAATATGAATTGGTATTGGCAGTAAGACAAAAAAAACCCCTAAACAATAAATTCTTTTTCTTCAGGAACAAGCAAGGAGCAGGGCAGAACTTCACTATCACAATCATAATAATCACCTCTCAGGGTTTCTTCAGGGAACTGTAACGAATAGAAGAAGTAAATAATCCATTTAATTCCACATATACATAATTTACACATTATCCAAATGAAGACATCATTTTATAATTTATGTCCCAAATATTTGCATTTGTAAGACTTTGGTCTCACAGGCACCTATGACTCTCACAAAAGTGAATCAAGAGTAAATTTGGGTTGTTGAATAGGTCAAAAATGTCAGTCAAAACTGCAGTTACCTCCTTAAGTCTTACAAAATCTTTCTTTCAGTGTTGGAATATACTATGATTTAACCCCAATATGTAAAAGTACCCTGTTTGCAAAACATGTCTTCCCTTAAAACAAAGAATAAGAACTATTCAGTCCTGATGATCAGATTGTATGTGTACACATCATTTTAAAAGACAAATACGCAAAGCAATAGAATAGTGTTTCATTAAAAATTATTTGTCATTTCAACTTGAAATAAACAGAATCACATCTGGTACTTTATTACATAACTAAGTTTACTTGGGTTCCAGTGAAAAATTACAGATACTCTGGGAGGCTCTATAACAGTTTCCTATTTATTTCAATGTACATCTAAGGAAAGACAGAGGGATCACCCTACATAAGGAAAAGGTGTGTAAGGACTACCAAATAATTTAGGAAAATACCTTATTTCAGAATTTAATAAAATTTTCATTAGAACAAGGAAAAATTAACTCAAATGTAATTCCTTACATTTTGTCAGAGCTATTTTGTATTAATTTATTTGCACCTAAGAAATAAAGTCTTCCTACTGAAAAGTAGCAAGGCTACACAATTTACTCACAACAGTTTCCTAAAAACAATGCAGGTTTTTACCTCCAAAGATATCTACGAGCTCAAATAGTAACGTCTTCATAAAGTTCCTGGACTTTTATGTGGTAGAAATGTCAAGACATAATTCTCTCATTCATAGTCACATAGCATGAGGCCTTGTATGTGTGTGACAACTTTTGCAGTAGGAAATGCACCATCTACCTGTTAGCAAGCAGAATATACATCAGGAGTTTCTTTTCTGCTGATACTTTACAATAAACTAAGCACAGAGGAGTGCTAAATTCAACTGTAACAGAACTTCATCAAGTATTCCCAAAGAAGATCAATTCATGTATGTGAGTTTTGCCTCCCAGTCTCTTCAGCAGCTACTGCTGCATCTCAGTTGTGATACCTTGAGTATCCCCATGCACTATCCTGGCTCTAGTTTGTTGCCTAGTTGAGGAGCCTTGACCAACTACACCTTGTACAGAACCTCAGGAGCAGGAAAAGTTATGAATATTTTCCTGTTGCCCTTAAATTTTTCTCTTTCTGGCATATGAAAATTGAAGTTTTAGTCTTTGTGACAGAGAGGACTTTGCTAAATCTCTACCACTAGCAAACACACCCTGTTGAAATTACAAGACGCAGTATAGACATGTTCAGTAGTAAACACAAGAATGCAGTGAATATAACTGAAGGCACAGAGTGGAGTAATGGGAAATTAAACAACATGGAAATTAATCTTCTATTACTTAATGGATTTGTACTTGCAAGTTACCTTGGGCAAGATATCTAAAGTGAGTTAATATTCTAAAAATGCATGCGCTTCTATAATGGTATTTTCAAATGTCCTTCAACAGATTATGTATATGATTTCCACTGAAATTAAGTTAATTGAATTCCTAACCTTGTGTGGTATTTTTGAATCCCATAAATGACTATCTAGTGCATACCACTTTTGAAAATATGAGCATGGAGAATAGTTTGAATGCCCCTTTGGCTCCTTAAATCAACATCTACTTAATTAATCCTCTACTTAGCCTTTGCTTCAAAAAAGTACAATAAATCCAAGTATCTTTAATATTCTACATTTCCAGCTTCAAATTGGAAGAATGCACAAGAAGAAAAGCTTACTTAACAAATTTCTGGCACCTTTGCAATGATTGTAGTACTTATTTCATGTCTCTGTTTAGGGTACATGCAATTTTTTTTCAGGAGAAAACTGTTCAGTCAAACATTTTTCCTTGAATGATAGGAAAAATGTTTTATATTGGCTTTCTCGTTAGCTTTAATTTTCTTGTTATGCAAAAGCAACACTCTGAAGTTCTACTTTTAAAATCTTTTAATCAATATATGGTTTGACAAGACATGTAATTAAGACTACACATTTCTTTACTATTTTTTCAGTGCCATTAGGCTAATTATTACTCAAATCTCAAATTCTGTTAAATTTATTCAGAATTCAATTTCAATTAGTACCAGCGTGATTATTCTTATTCATGGACTGTATATTGAACAGTAGATGAGTAGATATTGAGTAGGTGTGAAAATATCATGGGAAGTGGCTTCCTTTCAGGTTATGATCTTAATGTTTTGTTTGAAATTGCAGTCACGATCAATTTGGAACTCTCCAATTTATTGCATAATCTACTCTGTGATTTAAACTTTATTTCATGAACTCGTTAAGACACACAACAACTAAACATGATAAACAGCAGCTCAGTTTCCTTTTTTCAGAGCAGTATATCACATGAATTCACCTATTCACCATTTCAAGTCATAGGATTTCATAACTTATAACCCATAACCCTTAAGATCATGCACTTATGTGGGGGGAAAAAAGGAATTATTTACCTCGTTAAGGGTGAGAATGTTTATCCTCCCATCTTTGTCACAATGCAGTTGTCCTCTCTCAATTTTACCATCTCTGTTCAGAGCAGCGGGACGCTTTGTTGTTTCATATTGTTCAATTTTTGTGCTTGCGGACACTTTATTTGTCAAATAAATAGGTTTTTTCACTTTTCTCCAAGGAGACTTTTCCTGGACCAATTGGAAGAGGGGCTGCTTGAATTTGCTGTTCTAGAGGGACCCTATTCAAAGGTTTTTTTCCCAAATTTGCCCTAAACCAGGACAAGTCACTGGCTCCCAACGTAGGGCTTGAGAGAGTGAAAAAAACTGTACTGATTGCATTTAAGTTGTACTTACTCTGTGTTGGGATAAAGCAGTCAGTAGCCATGTTGCTGCTTGAATTCATAATGTCTCTTGGGGTGAAGGCCTTCCTATGCTTCTGTTCCCTAGGCTTTTCTGAGGTTTTAATACCTTTCTAGTCCCTAGGTTTATTTTCTTATCCAGAAATAGCTCCAGTATTGTTCCTAACACATAGCTCTTACAGTAAAGAGGCACAGATTAAAATAGCTACCGTGCTGGGCTCAGTGATAATGATTTATAGGAAGTTTATACAGGTACTGGAGTCCCAGTTCCAGTAGCATGTTTTGAAGATTTATTAATAATTACACCCAGTTTGTTAGAGGAGGAGTAGGAGAAGAAGCTTTTCAACCTTTTCTTTCCCTCTTCTCTTTTGAATCTGTTGCGTCATTTTTAAAAAATGTTCAGTTTCCCCTGACTGTTAGAGACTGAATGTGATTCATTACAACAAAAGACACAGAGTAAAATCCACTTTATCCAAATCTCCAGGAAAAGTTTACATAAGTCCACTAGTAGACAAGTTGAGTGTACTGTAATCAGTTACAATCCTAACATCCTTGTCAAATATTGCATAGAAGCACATTTAAATTTAGGACAGTATGGTCTGGCTATGGCCAAGAATTGGGCATTCTACAGAAATACTGATTATGTAATGAGAACACAATTTTCTTATATTTCTGTGGAAATCATGCCCTCAAACATGTTTTAATTTTTTTATAAAAATAACAACAAATATGGTTTGAATTATTTCTTCATTAAGAAGAAATGGGTTAAGTTAGAATCAATATCTTATTCATGTATGGCAAAGTAATCATAAAAATCTTTTTGACTGGTTTTTTTTTTTTCTTGTTTAAATATGCTGTCCAAATAGGTTAATTTTGTCTACTTGGAATTATGTATTTTACTAAAACTACTTTTTCATTAATTGCAACTTGCTCTAAACGCAGATCTGTCTTTCAGTTATAAAATTAATTAGCCATAAAACCAAATACATCAGAAAATATATACACTATGCGACCTCTGTTCTCTGACCACCACCCAGTATACAAATAGCTCCATGCTGTTGTGGCATTTGCCTTAACTATCCACACTTCATTTAGCAATACATGCAGTGATATGACATAATGCTGGAAATATGCTCCATAAAATCTCTGAACATTGTGTGCGTGGTGTTTTCACTCACAGTATGAAAGAAACAGCATAATAAAGCTTTAGGTACAAGGCAAAGCTAACTGGTGACACAGGAAACCAACAACTACCAGAGAAGTTCTGCACTGAAAAGTGGTTATAGCACTTTCTTGGCAAGTAAATGGAGTTGATCACTTGTAGGATATGGGGTTGTAATTGTTAAAGTTATTAAGGTTTATGTTTACCAGATGGCCCTGTAGGAAGGCACAGCTGCAGGCTGGACAGCTGTAGGTCAGTTGGATGGTGAGATAGTTCTGCCTCATGGACAGAAAACTGCAGCTCAGCCAGCCAATGGGTGCACTTCTCCTGTTATGTCTGGGTTTTGTCTGGTTGAGATTAAAGGTATAAAAAAGACTTTTATATTGTAACTTCTACAATAAAATTATTCCCTTCACATGCACAAGGGGGTCCGCGCCTTTGTTCCCAATCACTGTGTATGTGAAAGCATATTTGGTAATCTCTGCAACAAAAAATACCCAGAAAACATGAACTCTTGTCAATTCTGCATATATAGAGAGTACATGTCTTTGACCTCTTTGAAGACAGAAGAGAAAAAAAAAAGTAAGTGGATAAGGTAATGTGCTTGGAATGACATGTATTTAGGATTGATGCCTTGGGAAGGCTGACCTGGAACAGAGACTGGACAGATCTAGAGAACAAAATAGATATTTATTAAAAGGCTTTAAGGGTACACCTCAGGCAGTACAAGAGCCTGGCCAGGGCTACACCCAAGGTGGACTTAAAATGGTCACAAAATGTACCACTGGTCACAAGGGCTCACACTTTTATAAGTTTTGGTCTATTTGCATATTGGGGTTTAATTGTACATTTACAGCTTCAGATTATGAAGTCCCATCCTTCTTGTTTTCTCTCCTCAGCCCACCATTGTTAATGTTTCTTGGGCCTGAAAGTTTTACTTGTTGTCCTTGGCCTTCAGCAGTAAAATGATTACTTTTGTCTACCTACTCTGTGAAGAGATCTTACTAACACTTAATATGAGGCTCAGAACTACACCCCTAGGCAGCACAGCATCTGAAAAACATGAAAGCTAAAATTTAAAGATAACACAAAACCATGGCAAATTCCTTGTTCTGTCTCAGGTGTTCACTGTGACGTCCAAATGAGTTTCCTAGATACTTCTACTTGTGAGATTAATGGCAGAAAAATGTATGCCACTATACATTGCATGAAGAGTTCATCTTCTGCCCATTCTGCTTGTTGTACTTTGTAAAAGCTGATCTGAGCATATCTGTGTGCATACAGCACTATTGCTTCCACACAGCCCTCTGTCCAGCCTTTATAGGGCTGCAAATATGGTCCCTAAACATGCAAAAGTACTCCTGAATGTATGGCATGCCTGTGTGGAAATAATCCAGGGGATGGACTAGTCTGTGAAAATTTAATTTCTTGAAAATAGACTCATTAGCCTAAATCAATGTGTACAAATACCTTTTAGCTCTTAGCATTTCAGGCTAGCCTAAGTAAAACATACCCATACAAGCATGAAAAATATTTGTTTTCCTCCTCAGAATGTAGAGGAGTTGTTATTCTGTCCCACCAACTACTCACAGACTTCCTTACTAAGTTTCTGTTGTGGAATCTATACTAAAGAAGCACAATCCAGGCTACTGCTTAGATCTCAAGGCTTAGTGTGCAGGAAAGGTCATTAAATAAAACAAACACTTTCTTTTTACAGAAAAATCACAAAATTCCATTGTAGGTAGAATTCTTTAGAAAGTCACCTTTCAGAATCCATCTGCTGTGGGAGAGGCCCTGAAAGATAAAATCTATCATTATGAAGATGTTGGCATGAGATATATGAGGAAGAATTTTAGGTGTCAAAATGCCTGACTGGAGTGAAAATAATGAAGAAAATACTCTGAAGCAGAAGGAGATTATTTGGTCTCCGATTTGTCCAAAATAAGGGCTGTATTGTGGTTAATCCTGCATGAATGAACATGGAGAAAGGTGTACTAAAGGGACCAAACTTCCCCGATTAAAGGGTTTTTGTTAAGTATTTTTAAAATATTTTTAGCAATAAATTAGAATATTTACTACACTTAATGTTGTTCAGCAATTAAAATAGATCACTGATCTCAGGATGGTGTAACATCATATTGTCTCCAATATAATAAGAAAATGGCTGCAGCCCCTGCCTTTCCTACTTTATATGGGCAAACATGCAGCAAATGCTAAATCACTCAGCAAGACTCTAAATCAGTCAGAGGCATTCTGGATTATAAAATTAAGAGTGTCCATACTATCTGTACGCACTGTATAATAATCTGGTTGGGGTTTTTTCCTTGCTGATTAGTCATTAAAATAAGATTCCGATTTTTGTTAAGAGAAATTAAATAAACTTCAAAAAGCACATACTACATCTGCCTTCTCATTGACTTCCGATGCCAGGAAGGAAACAAAAAACCAAAACCAACTTGCAACATGAATCTAAACACCCCACAAATTTTTAAAAATATTTTTGTGAGAATTTTCTATAAAATCTTGTGTAGATTTAATTTCTGTAAATTTCTTATTGGCTCATTGTCCAAACACATTCAAAAATACAAAGCTATATTTTCAATCAAAACAGGTAAGTGTGGCCTAACAAATCAGAAAAATACCAGCAAATAAAGGATATGCTTTTTCCACTTGGCCTTTTCTTGGTCTAGCCTGATTGGCATGCAACAAGTTGGATACTGAAACGTTGTAAAGTTATGATTTAAATATCTTCATGAAGGACTTTTGCCTATTATAGCAAAACTGTGTAACAGAAACTGAAGACCACCATGTCCTGACTAAGGCCTTACACTGCTCCTTGGTGGAGATAAGTTAAAATGACTCAGGTCTGGGCTGGGGGAAGAATACATTCACAGAGGGATCAAGCTTTGCACCCTCAAAGTGGAGACCACAGCCCCAGGGATACCAGCAGACCTCTGCACTACAAGAGTGGGGGGGTGGAGGAGAAGCTTTGGGTGGTAAAAAAGCCTCTGGCCAGCGGCAGTGAACATCCATCCTCTACTGTGCAGAGAAGCTCAGCTCTGGGGCCCCTTCACCCCAGGAAAAGCCATATCCACATGAAGGACAGCAGAAGGGGTGTCATGACCCATCAAAGGACCCCCACAAAGGAGTCCCCAGACCCTGCACCAGAGCACCAAAACATGCAACAGATCCACACTGTTGCAAGGGACAGTGTCAAACTGGCTCCATGCATGGGAGGTGCATGGGCATTCCTGCCTGGCCCAAATGTATATTAATCCATTGAATTCTATACTCTTTGGCAGCAGGAGGTGGTTGACCCTCACCATCAAGAAGACCAGATGGAGGGGAGCAACAAGAAGTCATTGGGATCCACGGAAGGGTGATATCTTTCTACCTAATCCATGTCACTCTCTTCCTGTCCATCATCTCCCAGGCACACTTCCTTCCTTCCTTCCTTCCTTCCTTCCTTCCTTCCTTCCTTCCTTCCTTCCTTCCTTCCTT
>VYXD01005381.1:0-22753 GCA_013397195.1 Hylia prasina
ATTAACAACAACAACAACAATATTGTTTAAATTATTAAATTACTCTTATCTCTACCCACAAATTTTATTTTTCCCCCTGAATTTCCTCCCCACCATGGCAGAGGGAGAATGAGTGAGAATATGTGTGGTACTGAGTTGCTGGCTGTGGTTAAACTGAGACATTAGGGCAGCCAGAGCTTCACCCGTGGTTCATCACTGCCCTTTGATCCTGATGGCTCGATGTTGCTGCAGGGAGGAACTCGGAATCAGCACAGCAATGTGTAGGGAAAATCTGGTGAGGGCATGCATGGCTCAGCACAGTGACTGCCACAGATCCTACAGAGCACACCCACACACTTAATTCACCCCAGAGATCCTGACACTTACAAACCACCATCCTCCTCCTTCCCCTGGTTTCCTTACCCATCTCAGAACTGACAAAAAGAAAACCTTCTGGGAGAGAGCAATGCTGGAGAACCATTCTCCTTCGAGCACTAAGCTTCTGTTTGGGAAGGATGCGTCCCACCCCAGCCCCATCAGTGTGGATGAGAGAGATGCTCCCAGTCCCTTCTGCTCTCCTGATGCCAGGTAGAGATGGTGGAGCCCTGCTTATTCTCCCAGATGCCTGGGCAAGAGGTGGGTGCTGCAAGGAGCTCTCCACCCTTGAGTCAGTGGTCACTCAGGCTACACCTGAGTGAGTAACTCCTCAGCCTGCCCATGGTCCTGTAACCATCCAGCCCATGCAGTTTTGTTTCCTGACGCAGCCATGGCTTGGGCTAAATAGGGCAAGTTAAAGGGAGGTCGTTGCTCAGATTATTCACAAGAGAAAACACGGACACAGCCACCTCCAGGTAGAGAATTTATCCGTGTGCCTGTCCTCCTGTGTCTGTTGCCTTCCCCCTTGGCTTCCCCTCTCTGTGCCAGGGCACGGGGGAGCAGTGTGACTGTGCTGTACTCTAGATGCCCGTGGGAGCCCTTCAGCTGGAGGTCACCATCGCCACAGCCACATCTGGGCAGTGATGCTGTGTCCAGGTGCTGAAGGAGCTGGAAAGCAAAGGATCAGTTCCCTGTGCACAAGGAAACTGGGAGCTCCCTGTGACTGTAGGCAGTTCCTAGCCCTTCCCCATGTCCTTGTGCCCTTTCCAGGCAGGGCAGGCTGAGGCAGCGCAGGCTGGAGCATGGCCTGCCAGTGTAGGGAGGGAAGGCAGCTGTGCCATGTTTGTCATGGAAGCTGCCACTTGCAGCCAATTCAATCACAGCTCTTTATTGCTTCCCCCAGCTGTTGAAAACCTCATTATGTTTCGTGAGCTCTGTGAGCAGCCCTGCCAACCTTCCTTGTGTCCTGTCTTCTTCCGTGAGTCCAGGCACCCTGGCTGCTGAGGAAGTGCATCAGCAGACTCCATGGGGCCTGGGATAAAAAACCTGCACCCCAGCATATGTAGATGGATCTGGCAAGGACAAGGGGTTTTCCATGAAGATAAAGGCAAGGGAAGGGGGTGTATATTTTTCTGAGTGGGGACATCTCAACAGCATGACAGCAATAACACAGGGCTACCCACAGACAGCAGCCTTGTACTCCACAGTACAAGGTCAGTGGGTCAAAAATGGGGAAAGAGGGTGGGTTCTGTTTGGGTCTCCTAGTGTCAAATGCAAGGCTGATGATCCCAGGTCAGCAGCACAACAAGCAGAAGATACGTGAGCCAGGACAAATGGCAGCAGGTGGGATATATGCCAGCTCCAGCCCAAGGCAGAGCTGAGACAAATGGCACAGGGCTTTGATCCTACATGCATGTGTCCTGCATGCTGGAGCCTGGTTCCATTAATACCTTTGATTACTGTGACCTCATTTCTGTCCACATGTGTCATGGGTGGCTGGTCACCCCACCCTGCAGAGCCCTGGTTCTACAGTGGCTGATTGCACCAGCCCTGGACTGACTGGTCTCTGGGGGGTAATTACAAGAGACACCCGGTGCTGCAGGCTGTGGGTGAGCCAAATGTGTCACCACCAGCCCAGCGCCTGAGATGTAAGTCACACCATGATGCATGGCAGGCCCTTCCTTATGGGTCATTCAGGAGCCTCTCTATGGATGTTACCTGAACTCTCACAAAAAGGGATCATAAAAGGCATTATGCATGTTTCTGCTGGCTGAAGGGGCATAGGGCTCCCCAACAGGAGGCTGTGGCATGAGATAGGACCTTCCTTTTTCCCCCAGGTCTGCTGTGATGTTGATGTAGGTCTGCTTAATATCTTGACCTTGTGTAGCCCTGGTTTGTGCCTGTGATGTTTTGGTTTCTCTGAAACTCTTTCCCCGAGACTGTTCTGTCCACAAGAGACATGTTTTCCTAACTGTAACCTACATTTACATTCCTTTCCCTAGGAGGGACTTCTTCTTGATGTCCCTCTGACTTGACCAATGTAGGTGAAGAAGTTTATCTTTTTTCCACCCATTGGGTTGTTCTTTGTAGAATAGCATAAAAGGGAAGAAATAACTAAAAATAAAGGAGTCATTGTCAGCCTTCTGAGTCGGAGTCCGCGTTGTTGTAATCTTGAACAGCGTCAACCTTGGACTGATCTTGGGCTGGAAACACACATAGCTTTATGCACGTATTTATACAACAAAGGGCAGCTGCTATCTAAGGTCTGGGCACTGTGCCATCTACACCACTCACACTGACTTACCAGGACACTGTGCCCTCTTCTCCCCACCTGCCCAGACTCTGTGGAGGATCATTCCATGACAAGCTTTGGATAGGGGCTGAATGCTGGGGAAGAGCATGCTTCTGAACCTTCTGCAGGGCCACACACTGAGGAAGGGGGTATGCAGGGGCCCAGCCAAGACATTGGCATTCCAGTATTCCATGTGTGAAGGAAGGTGCTTTGGGGAGATATAGCATTCTACAGATGGCACCTGCCAAGCCAGGATATGGACAGGCATCCCGGGATAGGTCAGTTATGGAGCTGTGCCAGCTCTGTGTCCCACTGGCAGCAGTGATGCCTCCTCCAATGCACCACTGGTGCAGCACCAGGTAAGATGATGGGGTCTGAAGACCACAGAATACCAGAAATACCAGATAGCAGCACCAGCTGGGCCATCTTGTCCCCTTCACCAGGCCAGTGGCTTCATTTCACTGGAGAAACCACTGTTTGACTTTTTCTTCTCGTTTCATATGGCTCTTTTTGCGGTCAGTATATTTTGAGCACTTCTCTCTTCCCAGATACCTGACTGGCATAGGTGATTTCTCAGGGTCTACTTTTCTTTGGAGGCTGTACAGGCTGAGAACTGTAACAGGGAAGTCCAATCCCTTTGTTTAATGGGATAGAAGGAGAGACTCCAGGCTCCACCAAACACTCTGTCAGTTCTCTATGGATGACTGGGGTCAGCACATGGAGTGAGGTGTTACATTCTAATGGGAGCAATGCAGGAAGCTTGAGCAGTGAAGGAGGTGCAGGGTGAAAGGTTTGTCAAGGAGATGGAGAGCTGCTTGGGCAGCTGGAGAGACCACTGGCACAATATGCCACCTGTGATGGAGAGAAGATGGTGGGAAGGGGATATAAAGCACGAGGGCAGAAGGAGATCTTATCTTGGTGCAGAGAGTCTTTAGGCAGTTCAGTGGGATGCTAGTCTGACCTGAGATACTGCCCCAAATCTTAAAATTCCCACCTCCTGGGCTTAGCCACCTTCCCTGTCCAAGAACCAGGGTGGGATGTGTTGAAGGTGGTTCTGAGGAAGGAAACAGGAATGTCTGGGCCAGATGTTAAACTGCTTGGATGCCAGAGCTGGAAACCTCATTTTGGAGCACATCTTCCTCAAACCAAAATNCCAATTTTGTATGCTAAAAATACCTTTCTAGGCAGTCAGCAAATGTGCAGCCAAACGGGAGACGTTGGCAGTCTGAACATGAAGGGGATTTGGGGTGTATTTAGGGTTGGTGTGGGCTGCAACACNCAGAAAGGTGGGGAGATCTCCCTGTGGAGAGTAGTCAGCAGGTCCTGCTCCCTCCCCTGGGAAGAGGTGATGTAGCAGTCATAGCAAAGGGATTATCCAGCCCTCAGGGCCTACCCCTGCTCTGCCCAGCACCCAGGAATGCCCTCCTGGGAACTCTGCAACATGCCCCTTCACAGCTCTGCTCTCAGCACACCTATATTGGATCACACCTGGCGACTTCCCAAGCCACCATAGGAGCGGAGATGGTAGCCTTGTGCTAGCCTTTGTAGCCTTGGGTGACCAGTTGCACAAGAGGGAGCCCCTGCCCCTGCCACTGTCACCAACTGGATGATAGCAAAGGTGGCCCAGTGCCACCCCTCTCTTGGGCCAACAAAGCTCCCTGCAGGTCTCCCAGATATTGTACTGGGTCCCAGGCAGACCATGATAACTGATCATGACCAGGCTGTCACCAACTGTCATGATCAGGGCTGATCCCTCTGCACCCCAGAACTGCTGGGGCTCCCCTTGCCCTCCTTCTGCCCATAGGTTCTACCCCCAGCTCTGTTGATGAGCTGTAGGGGTTTAAGATGTCTGTGTTCTATCCTCATTTTGGGAAGGGGGCTGGGGGATTCCTAATTTCAGGGTGGCATGGGGCATGGGGCATGGTCTCATTGATGGCACTGCAAGATCCCTGTGTGGAAGGAGGTTTGAGCCTGATGAGGTTGGTAAAGTCACTGGCAGTATGAGGAAGAGCCCAGAGCAGGGTTCAAGATTGGATTCTGGCTGGATCCTTAAGGCATTTTCCAGTTCTCCCTGCCAGAACATGTTCTAAGTTCTGGCAGTACAGGCTGCAACCCTGACTGAGGCAGACTCTGCATCCTGGAGAGGGACCAGCTCCATGTGGGGACTCAGACCCCCAGGTCACACAGAGTCATGTGCTTGTGCTGTACAGGGAACAGACGCCTTCCTGGCTTTCCTAGGGGTGGATCTGACTGGGCTACTCTCCTCAGGCCTGAGCCTGACCCAGCAGCTTTGGGTTGACATCCCAGTCTGGCTGTAGCCCACCCTGACCATCATCTGACACCACCAGCTGTAGGTACAACCCACACTGGACTCCCTTGGGACAGGTGTGAGGTAGGGAGGTGGATAAGACTCTAATATACTATTGTTGTTTGTGAGTTCTGACACTGTAGTAGACCTCACTATAGGGGAACATGGTGGCTGTGTTAGCAGTGCTTTCCACAAAGCCTGATTCTCAAAACCCACAGCTACTTCTCCTTTTCCTTGTGGTTTTGGGGATGGTTTTGAACCCCCAGTGTTCTTCTCTGTCAGAAGTAAATCTGATTGTATATTTCAGGTGATGTGGGTTTTTCTCTCTTTAGTCCAAAAGTCTGAGTCGTGGTAGGTCTTTGACATCCAAATGGACCTTCAGAAAACAGCCCATCAATCACTTTTGCAATGATATTGAATTCAATGCATATGGCTGAGTGTGCTGGCTTTAAGTATTTTTTCAGCATTTTTCTAGTGGATGCTATACCCAAGAAAACAACAAATCTCAAAACAATGATACATTTCTAAGGAGAGAGAGGCCAAACACAGATTTCTGTTCCCCTCAGGACAGGGGAAAAGAAATAATCTCATCAGGGGCAATAGGAAGCCTTTTGTACCACATGAATTTTTGAAGCTTGGCTTTTAAATTCCATTGGTTTTGGTTCTTTCACATACCAGAGAGAGTCAGTGAGAGTGTCTGTGTCTAATTCTGAGATTTTATCAGGACATGACCCAGAGAGTGCTGGCTGTGGCCATTTTCCTGGGCACTTGCACCTTTGTTGACTGCACAGGAACAAGAAAAACCTGGTTTCCAAAGGACAGGGATTCACCAAGGAAACAAGAAGGACATGACTTAGTGCTGCTGTTCCGCTTGCTGAAAGCTTTCTAGAATGCTTCATCCATTGACCTCACAGCAGCTGCATGCGACACAGCTGGACTTGCTGTAATGATGTTCCCTAATGGACCTTAGGAGACATCTAGTTTACAGAAAGCCCTCAGTGTTGCTGGTTTATTGGGATAATACAGATAGACACACCAAGCACCATCCTGAGGATGGTGGTTCTTGGGAAAGGATCTGCCAGGGAACTCTGGACCAGCAAGTTCCAGCTGAGTGGTGAAATGTTGCTATGCCCTGGGCACGGTCCTATGTCATGGGTGACAGTACCCATTTCCAGAACACTGCACCATAAGGCAATTGTGCTTGTCTGTCTAGGCAAACACAGAGAGAGAGACTCTGTAAAGCACAGAGTTGAAAGAGGAATGGCCCAGGAAAACTGCAACAGCACAGGGAGTCAGAACTCATGGAAGCTTGAAGTTGTGCAAGAGTTTGTGAGCTGAAGAGGGGCTCAGAGAAGAGCTTGGTGGTGACATCTGCAGGGACAAGAGATTGAGGGAGTGTGAGCATGCCCCGAATGGTGAGCACTTAAGGAATTCTCTCCCATACCCAAAGACCCTACCTGAGCTCAACAGTAACAGCAACAAGACACTTCCGTCCATCTCCAGGAAGATCCTCTTATCCCCATACTGTCCACACTGTCCTTGTTGAGTGCTTCCCATCTTAAAAGGCACTGACAAAGAGCAGCTCAGAGCAGGAAAGGTTTGGAGAAGAAAGGAAAAGAGAACACTTCCAGGTTCAGGAGCTTGTCTGATCAGGAAACTCTACTAGTGGGATTCAACAGCAAGAATGTTGCAGCTGCATCAGTTAAAGGTAATAAGAAGAGAGATTTGTGGAAGCATTTAAAAGATATGTAGATGTGGTGCTTAGGGACATATTTTAGTGGTGGGCCTATTGTACTAGCTTAGTGGTTAGATTTGAAGATCGTAGAAGTGTTTTCCAACCTAAATGATTCCATGATTTGAAAGAGAAAGTGGTGCATGATGAGAGCAGCTTAGGGTGGCCTTGGGCACATCAATCAGGGGTGTGTTCTTCAACATCCTCCACTGGATCTGGAAGGAGAGAGGAGAAAGACAGATATGAGAATGTTTTGGAGGTGCTTGTGGGAGCAGGGCTATGGGAGCCCGAGGTGGCCAGAGAAAAGGCTGGACTAAGACACCCGGGAGAGTGCATGGAGCCTGTCTGTGGGAAGGTGTGTCAGAATCAACACTGAGGCTGGTGATATGCTATCTTTCCAAAGAGGAAGCTTGTTGCTTCCTCACGTGATTCCCCTGTGGGTCTGTCTCATTTCTGTGGGTGCACCTCTCCTGTGTGGGGCTGAATGAACACCTTTCCTGAGCGGCTCACACTGAGTCCTGCCCGGGGACTTCATGCCAGCATGGCCCTACCAGCATGGGCTCTGACATCCTTCCTGGCCCTTGCTCTTCTGCTGCTTGCACAGGGACAGGTGCACCACGGTCCTATGACTCCATGGGTACATAAGGAAGCGGGTAAGAATGGATTGTGCCTCTCTCTTACAAAAATGGTTTTGCTGCTCCTCTGCCTGTGTATTTGCTACATGCCCTTGCCCTGCTCAGCCGATAGCTGAGTTTATGGGAGGGCTGAAGCTGGTGTCTGCATATGCTTGAGACACTCAGGCGTCCTTCAGGGTGTGGTGGGACAAAGCTCTATTTGGGATGGAGAGCAGCAAGCCTTAGTGTGTGGGGAAACTTCCATGAACATGGGACTTGCAGTGTCCTTCTGGGAAGTGGGTAGTGTTGCAGGAGGTGACCAGGTCTTGTTATGCAGCAGACAGATGAATCCAGAGCAATTAGAGCAGTGATGGCCTTTCTGGGCAGTTCAAGCAGCACCCTGTCACAGGTGATGACAGCGTTCATCAAAGACGTGGGGAGCTGTGAGCTCTGTTAGCTGGAATGTCTGCTCTCTCCCATAGTCCCTGGGCTTGAGGGAACTGTTGTTTGGTGGGACTGTTCACATCAAGAGGCTAGTTCTCTTCTTTCTCCATACCAGGAGGGTTTGAGACAGCTCCTGGTCTCCGCTAGGCTCTTCCTAGAAAGAATGTGGGCTTTCCTGTGGTGATTACGTGCTGTGCCCTGGTACCTGTTGAGGTCTACATGGGGTACAGCATGGCTAGGGGACCTGAGCTGTGAGTATTCTCTCTGTAGGGAAATGGGAGCAGAAGTGGCTAGTCAAATCACCAGATGAGTCATGAGCAGTGCTGCCCATCACTGGTGGCTCAAGGGATGCTGTCCTTCCAGCAGTGGGCAGCTCTCAGCAGTATGGAACCTCTTCTCCTCACCTGGTCTGTGCTTATGCCTGGGACTGACACAGAAGGATCCTGGATGTCACTCTTGGGCAGTGTGTGCTACTTCACGGTGTTTAATGGCAGGAGGGGGGAAGGTATGTGAGGGGGATGCCTGATGAGGCTTGGACCAAGTCAAGGGTTTCACGTCTGTCAGGCAGTTTTCTGTCAGTCAAGTTTGTACACTGAGGGTACTGGGAGAGACAACGCTGAGGGGGAAAAATCTTCATGTCTGCACCACATGATCTAAAAGGATGGGGCTGGTGACCACTGTCCTTTGGGGTGGAGAACTGGGAAGAGGGTTGCCATGATGGCATGGAAACCCGCTGCCAGAAGAGGGAAGTGGTGAGTGCTGGCTGGCAGGAAGTGGGCACTTGCAGCTTAAGAGAACTGTTTCATCCGCATTCAGGGAAGGCCACCTCCATGCCCACTACCTCCTCATGGACTTGTTTTGCACTGAGTGAGCAAGTCTAGGTGACATGTCTGCCAGGGCAGGACAAGGCACTCATTTTGGGAGAAGTGCAGAGGCTAGGCTGAGCACACTGGGCAAAGCATGAGCTTTGTGGCCACAGGTGTGAACTTAAGTGGTCTGAGGGGCAGGTTCTGGTTGAAAGCTTCTTTCACCAAGAGTCGCAAAAGCTAATTAATGCACAGAGTCAAGGTATTTGATTTATTTACAGTTCTGCACAGAAAGGTGTGCTACGTGGCAACTCCACACAGCCAGCACACCAGGGCAGACAAAAACAGGAATACTGACACAGACACAATCTTTGGCTATTAGTATATCTTACGGAAGTCACTGCTTGCCTGCGTTACTATGACTCATCCTTTCCCTTCTTCACTGTAAAAGCACAGTGTTCCAAGAAATTGTGGTACATGCTATGAGAGTAGTGGTCCTTTTGAGAGAAGGAGGCAAATGAACTGAGAACGTGGGTTTTTTACTACAGTTAAGAGCAAGGATTCATCACTAGGGTGGTGAGTAACATAATAGGACTTGTCAAAATTGGGTGTTTTCTAGCTCACAGGTAAACATCCTGGATGAGAAGGGTGTTATTTTTTTGTTTTTCCCTTTCCAAGGACATAGACGATTCATTTTCTGTCTCGTTCCTGTAGCTATTGCCTCCACTGCAGAATTGCTTTGTTCTTTCTCTTGTTACTGCAACTTTACTGTTATTCACCATTGCTGCTGGCAGTCACTTCGTGGGACCAAGCTGTGGAGTATGGAATGGCAGCAACAACTCCCTGAGTCTGGTGCACTCTCACAGCCCTTGCATTTGTGGGAGACAGCAGCGTTGCCCAGGCTGCTGGATCCCTCTGGCTGGGGTGTCTCTGCAGCAGTGGGTGGGCAGGAGGGCCCATGGATAACCCTCCTGCATTGCCCCTGAGGGTGCGAGGAGGGATAAAGCATCTGGGGGATGGGGCTCATCCTGGGAGGTGCCATCTCTGCCACCCCTCTGAAGAGAGGGTGACTGGCACCCCCCTGGATAGAACACCCTCATCCTCAAGGATGCTGATGGAGCCCAGTGACCCTCAGGCTCTGCCTCCTGGCCTTTCACCCAGGAAAATGTAAAGCTCCCTCCAGCTGGGACCCCAAACTGCGGTTTAACCCAAAGAAGAATGTGTATGCTTTGAATGAAGTGGTGCAGCTCAGCTGTGCTGGGGAGTTTGTGCCATCCAGCCCAGAGATCCAATGCATTTCCAGAAGGGGCCAGATGCTGTGGAATGAGACTGCCACCTGCAAAGGTAAGCACAGCCCTGCACCACCCTGACCCAAGGTCCTGAGCTGGTGACAGACCCTCTGTGACCGTCTGGTCACACACATGACAGTGCGGGAATGGGAGACCTGGATGTTTTGGCTTTCCCCCACATCCTGGCAGTGACAATGCTCTTTTTGTCTCAGCACCTTGCTGTAGGCGCCTGCTGGGGTCTGTGCTCCTGAGGAGAAGAATACTTCCCAGCCAGCATCTTCTGCCTCAGCACGGAGTAGAAATAGCTGCAGGGGTTCTGCTTTTTTGCCTGGAAAGCTTCTCTAGGGTTTGGGTTGTCTCTGGTGTGGGAGGCTGTTACTGCAGCATGGCTCACCTGCACATGAGGGAGACAAGAAAATGGGGGCTCAAACACACCATGCAGGGGATGGAATCCAAGGGAGGCTTGTGAGTCCTGAACATGGGATGACAAGGAGTCCTGTGTGCTTGGAGAGTGCCTGGGTACATGAGACTTGCATGTGTCAGGGTGAATAGTCAGAGTCATGAGAGACCTGTCCCAAGTCTCCTCTCATAACCTCCCAAAAGTACTCCTCACCCAATTTCACCTCCAACAGAAACATGCCAAAGGCCTGCTTGGTGGGACCCCAGACTCCAGCTGGCACCAGCCCGTGACGATTACATGGAGAATGAAGAAGTGATGCTGAGCTGCAACAATGGTTTCCAGCCATCCTTCACCCATGTCAAGTGTGCAAACAGGGTTCCGCAAATGAATTATTCCGTATCTCTAAAGGGAGACACGTGGCTGGGGAGAAAGGATATTGGTGTGTGGATTCAAGTTCAGGGGAACATAGTGTGCATTGGTAAGTAGGGTGTCAGGAAGTGCTTCCTACCGAGCTGTGCTCAATTTCTGCCCCGTTCATCAATCTCCGAGCTTCCATCATCGCTGTGGCCAGGGATGCAATTCTGAGGCCATGCTGGGGCCACTTGGATCTTAGGCATTTGATACCTGAGACCATTCCCCTACTGAATTCTGGCACATTCTTGTCCACCATCTGCCAGGACAGGTGCCAGCCCCAGCTGACACCCACAAGGAAAGTCCCATCCCAACCAGCCAAGGCATCCCATTGTAGCAGATGGATGTGTCACCTTCCTGCTCCTTTCAGGGGCTAGAGGCACTGCTGGGAGTTGCTGAGGCCCCACCACATACCCTGCTTCTCCTTGAAACCTCCCAGCTCAGCTAAGATCCACTTTCACCTCTGCCAGAAACATGCCAGAAACCCCACTGGGACTCCAGAATCCAGCTGGTGCCAGACCGGGAGAGTTACAAGAAGAATGAAGAAGTGATGCTGAGCTGTCCCAAAGGTTTCCAGCCATTCTTCACCCATGTCAAATGTACAGGAAAAGTTCTGTCTGTTATCAATGGAAACCCTGTGTACAGAGAAGCTTGGAATGGAAGGGACGGCGGAGGCAGTTGGATCAACCTTCAGCCCAAGTTCAGGGTACTGTGCCTTGGTAAGGAGGCATTAGGAGCATTCCTGATCACCCTGCTCTGCCCTTCCTGAGCAGGGAAGGCAGCCTGTGAGGGCACAGGAAGCTTCTGCCTCTGTGCTGCCTGGGGAAATGGCAGGTGCTCCTGAAGGCAGCTCCTGAGTCTGCCCTGGGGTTCCAGGGCTGCCCTGGCGGGGAAATGGCTGATGCCAGCTTTAATCCCTGAGGGTCCTGGCAGGAGGGAGTTGTGGTACAATGGTCCCTACCTTGATATCAAAGTAGCCATTTTGGCAGTAACTAGCACTGCCCATGGCACAGGAGGTCAGGGACCATGCAGGGCTTCAGGCTGTGTTCACAGGCAGCTGGGTGGTGTGTGGGAGACACAGGTCTCCCTGAGGGCTTCTGGCAAGGGCATGTGCTGAAAAGTCAGGGCTACAGTGTTGTAAGTCTGACAGGTGTTTGTGGCACAGGTGACAAGGGTAAAGGTGTGGCTCCCTCCACGTGTGCTGGTCCCCCCTCCCTGTTGCATGCTGTCTCTGCAGAGCCAGCTTTGGGCCTCAGACTTTATGCCTTCTCAGGAGGAGTCAGGGTGTTGTCATCCTGCCTGAGGGACAAACAAGCCACCGGAGTCTCTGGGCTGGCTTTGTGCACCGTACAAACTCTCATGGGTTCCTCCCAGTCCCTGACTCCAGCTCCTCCTGGCCCTTCCCAGGAGACCTGAGGGAAGAAGGCTGGAGTCCTTCTTGTCCTCATCCTCTTGCCAAGAACTGATGTGGAAGGGCTGCTCTTTGGAGTGTCCTGGAGCTCATCTCTTGCCCTGACGGGCTGGGGAAGGGGATGCCCTGCTCCCTTCCCTGGTATGCCCTGCAGAGCCACACTAACCAGCTAACACCTTCCCATCTTGTTGGTGCAGAGAAATGCCAGAAGCCCCAGGGGGACCCCAGGTTTATCTTTGACCAAGAACAGGACACCTTCAACCCTAATGAAGTGGTGAAGATGAGGTGCCCTGAGGGGTACTGGCCTCCACCCATGGAGATCAAATGTGTGACATTGAAGGCAAGGGAAGGTTCAGTGATTCCTCATAGTGGCTGGATAATGAGGAATGGCATAAGCATCCGCCCCCTCTTGAAGGAGGATTTGACCTGTGTGGGTAAGTGAGCAAGACAGACACTCTCCTACTGCTCTCAGTCTGTCCTCCCCAGGCATGGAGAGAAATTCTGCATGTGTGGCACAGCATCAGTGCCCTGTGCTCGGGGTGGTCAAGGCACGACAGAGGACTCCACAGAAAATTCTGGATGCATCCCAGGTTTATGACTGTGCTGTTGGCAACTCTGGCATGTGTAGTCTGGGAAAAGGCAGAATGTCCTTGTCCACTCTGTGCTGGGGACAGACAAGTGAGGGAATGGTGGGCTTGATGGAGTTTGATGTCAAGGCTTAGAGGGCAAGGCAAGGAGTGATCCTCTTGGAACATTCCCTTCACAGATGTCCTCCAGGTTGTCCCTGAGACCCTGAAGGTTTCCAGCACCAGCATCAAACTGAACTGGACCTGCAGGTTCCCTGACATGTGCCAGCGTATTCGGGCCAGGTGCCGGCTGGAGCAGCATTCCTCCTCAAACTGTAAGGCTGAGGAGGTGAAGGGAGAGGAGATACTACAAGGCCAGGAGGGAACATTCACCTGCTCCCCTCTGCAGCCCTTCACTGTCTACAGTGTCAGCATCTCCTTGCTGCCTAGCACAATCCTGTACACACGGCTCCTCAGGACAAAGGAAATGGGTATGTTTACGTGAAATGTCAGGATGACCTGAAGCTCACCTGGAGCATCTGCTCCCTGCTGTGATGTTCTTGGGATCAGATCTGCTTGCAGCCTATGGGGATCTGGGGAAGGGGCTGTGCAGGGCCCTACAGCAGGGTGTTTCCCCTCCTCACCATAGCATTGTTGCTGCAGAGGCAAAAGTAGCCTTGGTGGGGGACAAATAATTGCATGATCCTGTTCTCCTGTGCTTCCAGTGCCAGACAAACCAGAGAACCTGCAGCTGGATTCCAGCACGGGGTCCCTCAGGTGGAAGGCGCTGCCCTCCTGCAAAGGGGAAATCACTGGATATCAGGTACCAGGAGTCCATGGAGTGCCCACGGTCCCCCTCACTTTGTCTGGAGCTGTGTGCAGGCAGCCTGAGGAGAGGTGTGAGCCCTCCTTGGCCAGGGCCCACAGGCTGTACACTGCTGGTGCTCCTGGTAGGGCCAGGTCCCCTCTTGAGCTCAGCCAGCAGTATCAGCCCCTCTCCACAGAGCTGCCCAGTGCAGAAGCAGCATGTTGGTGCTACTGTCTAGCAGCACCTTGTCCTTCCTCCAGCTAAACATCACCACCGTGAGAAAAGAGGATGGCAGCTTCCTCCAATTCAGTCAGGTCTTGGTGAACCAGTCTGTCTCTGAGTATGTGCCACCTCATCAGACAGCTGGCAACAAATACCTGGTGACACTGCAGGGCCTGACGGCAGCTGGGGCTGGGGCTGCATCATACCTGGAATTCGAAACCTACGCCCTGGGTAATGTTCTGCCCTGTGTCTGGTTGTGGTGGCCTCTGAGGGGGTGAGTACTGAGTTGGGAGCAGCTTCCAGACCTGTGTGTGCAAGCACCCTGTCCCAGCTCAGACAGGGGCAGAAATGTGGGCACCTGGCTCGGCAGTGGGCAGGGAGCTTCTTCCTTGAGGGCTTTCATTGGCAGGTCTGCAGAGGAGCTGCACTGCTTCAGCCACTGCTTGTGCCTTTGATACCAGACCTGCCCCTCAACTCTTCCACTGAAGAAGGTGACACCCATCCCTGCATTTGGGTGCACAGGTGGCTCAAGGTCAGAGAGCACTAGGACTGCTGAGGCTGGGTCTGTGTCTTCCTGCTGTGTGGAGGATGGCTGAGCAGGCTGCCAGACCCTCCAGCTGGGGCCATGGGACAAGGCCCTGTCCTCCAGAGCCTCCATCTGCCCTGCCCAAGCAGATGTGCAGGCAGGAGAAGACTGCCTTGCTGCCTGTCCCTGCAGCAGCTGGGGCAGCAGGGTCTGGACACGCATTTCTACACACGTGCAGACTCCCAGCAGCAAGGCTGGGTGCACGGCCCAGGCTGTGACACCCACTCCTCTCTGTGTGTTAGTTTCAGGGCAGCTTCTGAGCCCTTGGCCTGGGTCAGCAGTCATTGTAGTGGTGGTGGTGGTGGTGCTGTTGATCCCCTTATCTGCCGGGATCCTCTGGTTCGTGCTCTCCAGGTGAGGCTTGGAGCCTCGGCTCTGTCTCATGCTGTGCTGTGGGGTGGGTGGGGATAGAGAGGGTTCCCCAGCTGGTCCCACCCNTGGATGGGGCTCTAAGTGAGTTCCTCAGGGCTGGGACAGAGGCTGTGTGTGCCGAGAGACCCTGGCCCCTTGTTGCTGTTGCAGCCACGACTGCTGTCCCCTGGGGTGTAGGTGGGCAATGCCTGCCAGGGCAGAGGGAGGGTGTGCAGAACCCTCCATGCCACTGCTGCTGGGTTCAGCAGGGTCTGGCCAAGGTCAGCTTCTCCCTGACTCAGGACTGCCCTTTGCCTTCCCAGAAAAAAGAGGGCCTTGCCCAGTGAAGCCAAAGAGGATTACTACACAGGTAGGATCCCCAGCACAGAGGGGACTGTAGGGCTGGAGCTGGGAGGGGAGCAGGTGTATTTCAGGAGGGCCTGGTGGCATTCTGAGGTAGCTCCAGGCAGCCCAGCTGGCTTTGGCTGACCTGTCAGACCAATGTGTCCCACATCTATTCCCAGCTGAGACCCTGCTCAGTAGCCTCTTCCAGTGGCTCCTGTCTGGGGTCTCCCTGAGATGCCAGTGAGGTTTGGGAAGTGCTCCTCCTTCTCCCTCTCTCTGGCATAAGCAGCAGCTCTTCCCAGGCCTGCTGTCCTGCTGGTGTGCATCCCAGTATGTTCTGCAACCCTCAGTGATGCTGCCTGCCTGAGGCTGCCCTGCTCCTTCTGCCACAGCCCTCGGGTCCCTCAGGCTGTTTCTGCCCTCTTGTCCCCCACAGAGCTCCAGCCCTACGAGAATGTACATGAGGATAATTACTGCGTGATTGAGACTTTTCTTGAGAAAGATGCAGGTAGGAAATGGGTTGTCCTGCCTGTGACTCCACATGACACAGAGAGAGTGGGGACTGCCAGCTGTGATGGTGTGTCTAAGCTCCTCATGCTGCTGAGGGCATGCAGCAGCCTCTGCCCTGGGTTCTTGTGTTCTCCTCAGGTAAATGTGGCCAGGCTGGAGAGCCATTTCTCAAGCCCCCGCCTGTTCTGGAATCCTCAGGAGAGTCAGAGCAGTGAGGAAGAAGAGCAACTGGAATGATCATCTGAGGCTCAATAGTGATGGCACTTCCCTTCTCGAGGCTTAGTCCACCACCAGAAGCAGGACAATGCATCATCTCATGGATTATTGCTTCCCCCCAAGTTTTCTTCTTCACCAAGCTCCACAATCCTCTGTCATGGCACAGGACCAGCATAAGGCATGGGATGACCTGCTTGTGCCGGCAAGGATATGTCCTGTGCTCTGGCATAGCCATCTCACCAGCATCTTGGTGCCTGCAAATGTCCCCTGAGAATGAAGGAGCTTGCAACTCTTCTTTTCACCCTGTGTCCTTGTATTCCTCTAGGCCATGTCCTCTGCTTGCCTTTGGCCTAGCTCTGCTGCCCTAGCCACTGTGCTGCTGTGTCTGAAACAACCAATAAATTGCTGTGGTTTGCAGGGGCTGCCTGGCCCACAAAAGCTCCCACCTTGTCACGGGTCCTCCTTGTTTTGTGTGTGAAAGCCTTGATGCCATGGATCTTCGTGGAGGAACTTAGAGTAGGCTTTTCCAGCCCCTGTCAGTTCCAAGGAAGCACACCTGAGATGCTGCATGCTGCCAGTGCAATGTTTTGGGTGGCTGCTTTCCCTCCTCCCCCTCCTATAGGTAACACTATCTCTACTATGCATAGATGGACCTCTGTGTTGGTTTGTGTCCTCCTCTGTAGGTGTTGGTGCTGGCCTTCCATTTGCACTGGGCCTCCTGGGACATCTGTGTCCTGCAGCCTTTGGGATCTGCTGACTCTTGGCTGGGGCTGCTGTTCCATGACCTCCAACAGCCACTGTCCTCCACCCTGTGGGATGCCAGTGCCCAGTGCAGCCTTGGATGCTGAGATGCAGTCCAAAGGCTCTCCTTGGTGAGGGGTGCCCTGCTGGCAAAAGAGGAGATCAACCTCTCTTTTCTCCAGATCTGTGTGGCTGGTTCTGATTATGCTTTTTACAGCCCTGAACACAGAACTGTCATGGTTTTTTACTTCAGTGTTATCTCTCTCCCCTGTCAAACCTGCCAATTCCCAGTGCAGCCTGGATGCTGAGGGGCAGCCTGAAGGCTCTCCTTGGTGAGGAGTATGCTCCCAGAACACAGAGCAATTGACCTCTCTCTTCTCCAGCTTTTTTTTTAGCCTGGCATGACTTGCATGTGCTGGTAAAGACATCTTTGGCAGTTCCTCATATGAGATGTCTGTCCATCAGCTCAGTACCTGCAACTGGCCCCTAGGACCAAAATATCTCTTTCCTGTGAGCTGTTGCTGGTGTGACATGTGTGCCTGATGGAGGAGCTCTTTGTGGGTATTGGGGCAGAGAGGGGAAGAGCAATGCAACACTGTGTGGCTGCTGCTGGTTGAGAAAGGGGAATGAGCAGGCTCAGGATAGAGGAGAACAGTTGTCACCTCCTTGGCTACCCTCCATCCCCCTGTACCCAATCATACCCTGGACTGTCAGCCTCATGAGTCCACCTGCTCTGTCCAGACAGTCAGCAAAGGCTTGTGGTTTGGATGGGGCTACCTGCAGCCCCCAGCTCCTGCCTGGTCACCTCATTGCCCTTGTGAGGTGCTGTTCCCTGTGGGTGCTGAGCTAACTGCACCTTGTTGAGAGGAGCCATGAGCAGGGCACCCTTTTCCCTGGGCACGAGTGTGTCCTGTGCATGTGCCACAGGCAAAGCTGAGGGACAAGTATGGTCTCTGTGCCTCTGCAGCCCCCCATGTCTGATCACCCAGCCTTCTGGTATCTGAGACATCCAAAGTGGATGGGAGATTCTGGAGGAAGAGAACAGCACTGGCTGCTGACAAACAAGGAGCATGATTTAGTACTCTGAGTGTTTTCTCAAGCACGCAGCTGGCTTTGTAGGGCAGCAAGGTCTGCACACCGAGGGACGCAGGAGAGTGCTGCCAGGCTGAGAGGGAGTAGGAGGAGGAGGCAGCTGAGGATAGAGAAGCGGTGAAGGATGAGAGAGTGTGTGGGCTGAGTGTTTATTTCAGAAGGGCCACAGATTGTTTCAGGCATTGAAGTACTCCTTGCAGTTCATGTCTCCATTCCTATCCGTGCTTCTGACCAGGTCTATATGTGATTTCTCAAAGGTCCTCCATCTCCTGTGATTATTGAGAGGAAGTGGCTCATCACCACTCTAAAACCCACGCAGTGTCAGGAAGCACTTGGTTATTACCTCAGAAACAGGAGTAATGCTTCTTGTTACTTTCTGTCAACAATTCTTGAATGCCCTGGTACCTAGGAGGGTTTTGGGAAGAAACCCTGGGATCTTGGTGACAAGGTTCCTTCTGTTGAATCTCAGAGCCTGGATGCTCCTGGGGTGAAAAGATATCAAAAGGCAGGAGTGCTGACAGTGATGGGAAGTTCCCTGCTCAAAGGGGAAGCCTTCTGCATCTCACAAGGAGATGAGTCTGTTTCCTTCCTGTGGTTGCAAGCCTTGCAGTCAGATACGGATGCCTGGGCTCAGAGGCAGTGAGGGGGGCTGAGATTTCAGTCCTGCCTGGGGACTTCACACCAGGATGGCCCTGCAGTCACTGGCTCTGAGGTTTCTCCTGGCCATTGCATCTCTACTGTCAGCACATGGCCAGGAAGAACTTTTCAACATCCAAATAGTGCCCCAGGGAACAGGTAAGAAATGGTTCTTCCTCTTGGAAGCTTCTGCTGCCTTTCTTGCTGTACTTTGGATATTAATGTTCACTGCCTGCAGCCCTGGGTGGGAGTCCAGATGGACCACTGAGGGCTGTGTCAGCTGGGAAGCCTCTGTCTGCCCCAGGGACAGGAGCTACAATGCAGTGTGCACTGGGGTTCTGTGGGAGAGACAGGACTGGATGTGTGGTAATGGGTCATGCCCTCCGGAAAATCGGTTTTCCAACCATTCCCTGCAGACGGTAGGCATGAATTGGGCATCAATTCACACACTGGGAATCAGGGGAAGGGTCTTAAGGGAGGTGTCACTTTCTGTACACATCCTATCCCCAGGTGTGCCTGAGGGACACTGTGCCTGCTGAGAGCAGCGCAAGAGGGAGCTTGCTGCTGCTTTACCAGACAGACAGACCAGGGCAAGATCAGTGGCTGGGTGTTTGAGCATGGAGTGGGTCATGGCCATGTGCCAGGGGAAAAGGCTGCTGGTTGTGGTGCTCAGCTGGCCATCTCTGGTCTTGTGCCAACAGGGCTGTTTGAGAGCAAAGCCTGAGCACAAGTGGCTTGTCATCAGCATTTCCCTTTGTGGCAAAGTTGGTCTGTACCTTGTGAGATCCCTTGTGTGTCCCTTTGGAAGAAGGGAGACTGTGTTTTAAACCCCTTCAGGCCTCACAAAGCTTCTTGCAGAAGCTTGAACAGGCATGGGCTCCTTCCAGAAGCCAGTGTTCTTCTCTGTAGGAATCACTGTCACAAAGCCTTGCCCTGCAGCACTGGACAAACTACTGGGACCAGCTACTCAGCTACTGCCTCCTGGACCTGGAGGGTGCTGAATTTGGTGAGGAGGTGACAAGAAGAAGGAAGGGGTGTATCAGGAGAAAGGGGCAGGGGCATTGGTAAAGCAGGAGATGTGAATGGAGAAAGCACTGTTCACCCCCATGTCCTGCTGCCCAGTGGTGTGGAGCAGGAGGAGACCAGCTAAGGCACTGAGTGAGTGAGAACAGGGGAGACCAGAAGTGTAACAGGGGCATGACTGATCCCTGTGGGAAGGATGAGCTGTGGCTGAAGGGACATGTGTGCCAACAGGAGTGGCGATGCCATGGCCCAGCAAGTGCCACCTGAGCTGGGCTGGGTGACATGCCTGAATGAGAGGTTGGAGGGTGTCTCCTAGTGCAGTGTCCTTGGAATCTCCCTGCTGTGGGCTTTGGAGAAGGGAATATGCTGTGCGTGGACACAAGTGTGAATGGGGCAGGTTCATGGATGAGTGGTCCTTCACAAATCCCATGCATAAGGAAAGCCACTTCCCAACAAGCCTTGCCCTCAGGTCATATCCCAGCAGATCCCTCTCTCTTCATTGGCTGGAGGGATGTCTGGGGATTTGTCTCCCACCACTCACCCATATCTCATCTATCACAGCCCAAATAACAACCTCTTTCACCTCTGACAGAAACATGCCGAAGGCCACTGTGGGACTCCAGACTCCAGCTGGCACCAGACCAGAAGAATTATAAGAAGAATGAAGAAGTGATGCTGAGCTGCCCTGAAGGTTTACAGCCATCCTTCACCCATGTCAAATGTTCAAGCGAAGTCCAGTCCCTCACTCATGGGAAACCTGTATACAGAGAAGTCTGGACTGGAAGAAACTCCAGAGGTGTATGGGTCCGCATTCGGTCCAGCGTGGAGTGCAGTGGTAAGGAATGGATCAGCAGCCCTCTTGGCTGCCTTGCTCTGCCCTTCCTGAGCAGAAAAGCAGTGTGTGGGGCAAGGAGGTTTTGGGCTCTCTGCTGCCCAGGGAAATGGAAGGTGCCAAATCCAGGCTGAAGGTCACCACTGGGGGTGTTGGTGACAAGGGTCTCCCTGAGGGCTTCTGGCAAGAGCATGTGCACAAAGGAGAAAAGCATGGGAGAGGGATTTGTGGTGGAGCTTGTGGCCAGCATATGGCATCACTGTTTGAGCAGGATCAGAGGGCTTTGCTGCCTGTGTCGTTTCAGACAGTGTGTCTACAACAACTCCCTCTGTGTGGGCTGGACCCCTCCAGGTTCTGTGGCGTGGTGGGTGCAGGCTTAGCACCCTTTTCTCATAGCTTAGGGCAATCATGTTCCCTCCAAGGGAGAACAGAGGCCGTGCCTGATGGACTGTAGAGATTCTGGGACAAACAGACACCTCAGTTTTGAATTAATGGGGAAAATTACTTGAGCAGTAGTAGTACACTCATTCGCCCACATTCATTCCTGTCCAACTCCTCCTGCTCCCCTCTGAGAGAGCTGCAGTGACCACTTTCAGTCTCACTTTCCCTCCCACCCTGGGCTGGGTGATAAGCAAGGTTGTTTGACTGCAGCATCCTTGCCTGGCTGGGAGCAGAAGGGAATAGAGTGACCTTCTGGCAATCTTTCCTTCACAGAAGTCCTCCAGGTTGACCCTGAGACCTTTGACATTTCTAGCACCAGCATCAAACTGAACTGGACCTGCAGGTTCCCTGACGCCTGCCAGGGCATGAGGGCCATGTGCCGGCTGGCAGCGCCTTCCTCCCCTCCCTGTGAGGCCGAGGAGGTGAATGGAGAGCAGACGTTACATGGCCAGGAGGGAACCTTCACCTGCTCCCCTTTGCAGCCCTTCACTGAGTACAGTGTCACCATCGACTTGCCCCCCAACATAACCCTTTTCTCATGGTTGTTCAGGACAGAGGAAGCAGGTATGTGCACAGAAATACTGGAGGCAAGGAACCCTCCAGAGCTGTGTCACAGCTCAGCTCAGCCTGATCATTTGCTCCCTGCAGGGATGTGCCTGGGATCAGGGCTACTTGGGTCCTGTGGAGCTCTGGGGAAGGGGCTGGGAGAGCCCTGAGCAGGGCACGTGCTCTTCTCACTGTCCCACTCCACACCACACTGTTGTGCCCACCCCCTGCTGCAGCACATGCAGCCTTTGCAGGGGACAAGCCCTTTGCAGGGANGCCATAGTTCCCAGCCAGAAAATATTTAGGTTTGATGATCACAAGTGTTTTCTGGTTCATTCTCAACATTCCTCATGCTGTGGAGATGCCCAGAGAGGTGTGAGTGCTCCCTGTCCTCTTGGCTTACTTCCTGAGTCTTCTCTGCTTTGGGTTTGGCAGGCTTTTGGAGGTTGGTGTGCAACACATGGTAATGTGTCTTCCGGGGTGGCATCCCAGTATTTCCTGTGCCTCTTGCGTACTTGTTTCTGGTTCTTGACACAGAAAAACTTGTTGTTTGAGTAAGCCTCTGAAAGTCCCTTATGAAATCCCCTCCTCCAGAGAGCTGCACCATTCTGCTGAGTTTTCCTCAATGCATGGGTAGAAGCGTCTCTGTCTCTGGATCTGGGACATGTTCCACAGCAAACCCGTCCTCTCTAGCAGTGGGAGAGGGTTTGTGTGCTGGTGACATTGTTCTTAGAATGCTCTAGGTCCCCTCTGAGGGCAGAGGTCTCCAGCGTGTGACAGGGACCTTGCAAGCTGTTTCTTAGCACTTTCTTGGAGAAACTGTCAGACAAATTCTTGACAACGCTGTGAGTCCATTCAACTGGTTCCAGACATGATCATGAAAAGAATCCTTTTTTTCTACTTTCAGTTGCTGTCCTCACTTCTGTATAAGCACAGAATATATTACTGTAAAGGCAGCAAGTGAGAATGGCCAGGGATCTCATGAAAAATTCAGATAATGCATGGGCAAATGGGGACCCTTAATCTGTATTACTTATGGAAACTTTAGTTGTTCTCCTTTTCTCTTAGAGAAAGCCTTCAGAGTCTAACTTTACGTAACAGAAAAGAGAAGGTTAGATTCCTGCGAAGGAGGATGTCACCACAGTGCCTCTGGTGTTGCAATACACCCGGGGTAACCTGTCCTCAGGCTCCGTACGTGTTATCTACAGCCCTTCAGTGGAACAGCCTCCCTCTTCCCTTCACAGAGGCTCAGGCCTTTGCACACAGATCTGAGTGTTGCTGCTCACACATCCTGAGTGTTGGCTCCAAGTCCCTCCTGGCCTCTTCTCTGCTTTGGGGGCCCCGCATGGGGCTGAGGCTCCTGCCCGTTCCTCTCCGGAGCCTTCCCCAGACGGGGCAGGCACAGGCAAGGGCAGGCCGGCAGGGACGCTGCCAGCTGCGGGCACCTTCCCTGCGGGCAGCTGGGAGCCGCTGCGTTCCCGCTGTGTCTCCTGTCCGCAGCTGAGCATCACCGCCAGGAATGCGGGCGACAGCAGCGTGCTGGAGACGGAGCGGCTGCGGCTCAATGGCTCCGTCACCGAGCACCGGCTGCCGGAGCACAGCCCTGGCAGCAGCTACGCCGTGATGATCCGGGGAGAGACGGCCGCCGGAGCCGGGGCTGCGCTGACGAGGGAGTTTCACACCGGCAGCTCCGGTAAAGCTTTGCCGCGTCGCCGTCCCGGGAGCGCGGGCATTCGGGAGGCTGCCCCTGCTCCTGGCACAGCCCCGCCGGCGCTC
>VYXD01005392.1:0-13940 GCA_013397195.1 Hylia prasina
GTTTCCAATTTCATGTTTCACAGGGACTCCACTCAACACTGGTTTCCATTCACATCCAGTCGTGACCATTCAGCCAATTTCTTACCCACCAAAGAGTCCATCATCAAATCCATATCTCTCCAATTTAGAGAGAATGATGTTATTGGGGACCATGTCACAGACCTTCCAGTAGCCTAGACAGGTGACATCCTTAGCTTGTCCCTTGCCCACTAAGGTACTCACAGTGGCTTCCAGCCTCCAGCTGACACATATTTTTTCCCTAAGACAGCACATGGGCCTGGAATTGAGCTCCCCACACTATCTGTGCTGGGCTATAGTTCTTTCCACTGCAATTCGTCAGATGTGTTAGCACTTTGAGAGGCAATCACAGGTGAACCTACTTTCTGTGGCTTAAGGCATTACTGTTCTTGGTTGCCAGTTCCACACCTTTTCCAGCAGGAACACTGCTGTAGCATATCCGGCAGGTGAGGATATGTCTGTGTCAACCACTCTTTGAACATGCATGCTGAGCCAACACTTTGCTTTTAAATGAGCAAGAGGGTGTCCATGTAAAAAAGCTCTTCACAAAAATTGTTTCACAAAAAATTCTGTGCAAGGTTTTAGAAGCAATATTTTCAGCAGAATGTACATACTAATTCATACCCTGACTCCATCTAACCTGCAATCTTGTATCCTAAAAAGTTCAGTTGGCCCTCCTGGTCTAATAAAAACGATCTGACTGATGTTACTTCTCAGTGATCCTCTCTTTCATACTACCTTTTATTTAGCTGTTATATCCATTTTCATTCTCCCTTCTATAGCCTTTACACTGATGTTTGGGAAAACTTAGAGTATATTCAGATAGGTGTATTTTTTTATTTCCTTTTTATGATGTCAGTTAATAGGAAATGTTAAGGAAAGACTACATGATAAAGGGCAACTTACAGTGATTTTTATCTCAGGGAGGGTAAAAATCCCTTTACAATGACAGTGGTTTACAGCTAGCTTCTCTAAAACTTCATTCACATTAGCTGTTAAAAGGATTCTTGACACTTGCTCACAAACTTCCTCATTCCTTCCATGGTGCTCAAAGAAGCTCCCAGCATTGTCAGTTGACTGCAGGCAGCTGATCTCTACAGCTAAGAGAGGAAGCTGAAAAAGATGTTCTCAGAACCCTTGTAAATAATAGGGGTGTGCAGAGCAAATGCAATAAACTCCAAGGAGTCTGGGGTAGTAAAGACTGCTTTGGAAACTGGAGATAATGAAGAACCGTGAGCAGGAGTGCAGCTGGCTGGAAAGATTTCCTTGGATACTTAAATGGGAAATACAAAAATTGCTTATGGCCACCCTCTGATTAAATTCTCAAAACCCAACTGTAAGATACATGCCCACAGCTTATGAAGACTGAACCATTCATGGTGAAAAGAAATATACCTTGAGATCCCTTAGAATTATATCAGACGGAAGCTGAGCATCTATTTATTTTGTTGTTTCCCCCATTGTTCTTTTTCAGCATATTTTATCACATTATGAATGCACTGATGAAAGTGTTCATTGGAGGCTGGCAAGATCTCAAGCATTCACACACTCACTGCACTAAACACCTGACTCCTAGTATTTGCTGACACATTTGCTTTAATACCTTGGGGCATTTTGACTGTTTTTACAGATAAATAGAGAGGCCAAGCATTTAATGCAGACTTGAATACAGAGAAACAAATGTTTCTTAAATGAAGTATTTTTCCCTTGTCCCCATCCTCTTGCTTTTTCAGTCTCAGCTTTTCTATGAGGTTTTTGGGTTGTGGTTTTTGGTGGGTTTTTTTTTGTTCGGTTGGTTTTGGTTGTGGGGGTTTTTTTGTTTGGTTTTTTTTTTTTTTTTTTTTTTTTTTTTTTTAGAAAATGGAGATTGCTTAAAAGGATACGGGGAAATTTTGTGGCTATCTTAATTTGGTGTATTATATTTTGAAAAATACAGAGATGTCATTTGCTCAGGCTTTTGCAAAAACAGCAGACAGCAGAACTCATTAAAATCCTTAATGGTATTTTGAGAACCATTTTTTGGGACTGAATTTATATCCTCAAATCCTTTTTAAATTGTGCTTTGGAATAATATAAGGTGACTAATCTCTTACTATTTATAGCATTGAAATATGCAAAGTAATTGTATCATGATTACCGGTTGTTATAGATGAAATCTGTTAATTCGTGCAGTTATAAAATATATTCTATAAAAACCAGAAATAAAGCTGAAAAGCCTCCTCGGTAGACAGGGATTGCAACATACCCTGACTACCGGGCCACTAGGAAAAACAAAGACACATTAACAAATGAGTACACAGGCAGGGATACTCAGTATCCACAAATGGTTACAACTGGCTACAGGGAAACCTCAGCCATTAACATACTGTTATATGTGATGTATGTAGTAACTCATGCTAAAATAAAATGTACTGTACATAAGTAAATAAAACATAACTAACATGTATTTTCCAAGGGGAATTTGAAACTTCCATAGGAGGAAAACCTCATTCACTTCTAAAGACCGGGTGGAGAGCAACAGTCATTCTCAACAACGGTAGTGGCCAACGACCCTCCCTTCACACCCAATGGACTGGACTGATAAGAGAGCAGAACCATCACTGAGTCGTTGGCCCCCATAATGGACTACCCGGAGACTCAATCAATTTAATCAACCCTCCAGAAGAACCTTTTCAGCAAAATAGAGACCAGCGATCAACCATGATGAATTTTATATTCACAGAAAAAGACACTTTTGTTATACCCTAGCCCTAGCTTGGGGCTATCTAAAGGGTATAAAAATAGGACGGGTGGACGGACAAATTGCGGACAGAGGAGGCTGGTGAGAGAGACGTGTGATTCTCTGTTCACCAGTGTTGACTCCCGGGCTCAACACTCTGCTCGTTTGCTCGTGGCTTTTTCCAAAATTTCTGTAATCAATAAATTCCTTTTTATTCCAAATTCTGTTTGGCTGCTCATCTATAACATGGTTAAAACAGAACCATCTCTTCTAGAGGTCATTACCTTGATCTGTAATGTCACTGCAACAAACCACAGTGGGTGAGTTTGGTTGGGTCTCCCTACATTCCTCTTTCATAGGAAGGAAATAAGAGCATGTCTCTGCTAGCCTAGTTTAATACGTCACTTGAAAAAACAAACTACATGCAATATACAAGCAGGATAATATGACCTAAAGGAATACAGTAAAACCCAGTCCAGATTAATAAAACCAGAATTGTCAGGGTTTAGCATGCCTAGGCATAGAAATTATACACTTATGCCTCTAGAGAACAGCTAATAAATTATTTTCAAGTTAAAACTTCAAGTTTATGCCAATACATGGAAGAAAGCCTAGTATTCAAACTCAGGACTTAGTCTTAATGAAAAGTTTTTCTTATCTAGCCAGAGAAAACTTGGAGATTGACATATTTAAGAAACTTAGAGTCATATACTCTTACGTAGAAACTTAGAGGCAGATACTCATATACTTAGAGCCTTAAACCAAGCTCAGCTCTGCTTAGATTCAGATTAAATGGCCATTATATGAATAATTTAGATCTTGGCTGGTAGCTTTGAAAGTCTGGTTATTTACAGTCTGTTCTTTCTCATCACTGTTCAAAATCTTGGTTTTAGTTAAAGTTATACAAGAAATGAGCTCTTCTGAAGAGCCAGGCTGAAGCAACTGAGAACTGCCTGTTAGCCTAAATCATTCTGAGGATATTAGGCACTTCCTGTTGGCAGTATTCAGAACTTTGCTGCACATTCAACATTTGATGAATTTCTACAGGACTGAGAACATGGCACTGTGCACAGCCTCATATATGCAGCAAAGGACAGAGACTGTTGGAGCAAATTGAAGTAACATACAAACCAGAAGCTGAGGATCATTTTTATCTCTTTGTCCAGGAAAGAAAAAGCTGACAACATTGTGCAAGGGTGGGATGTGGGGGCTCTTTTGATTGTTTGTTGTTTGGTGTTTTTGTAGGGTTTTTGTTTGTTGTTTGGAGTGTGATGTTTGTTTGTTTTTTTCCCCCAAAGCAGGTAATTCTTGCTTTCTAAAAGCTGAAAGCTAGAAGTTCTGGTTTACATGACCCTGACACATAACTCCAGCTTCTGGCCTAAGCTGAAATTAGTCTAAACCCTTAACAAAGCAAAATTAGGCAGAAATCTTGTGGCATCATTAATTAATTTTATAATTTTCAAAGCAGTTTGTGTTCATGAGGAAAGAGGCAGAGGAATGTAACAATTAACAGTAGTTTCTGTAGCCAAAATAAGTGAAGGTCTGCAGCCAACAGTCTGCACCACGCATTCCCAGGCATGTTGATCATACTTTCAGAGTGGAAAAACAAGGACACTGTAATCAAAGAGGAGGAAGTTAAAGAGAAGTGTTTTACTGAGAATAAGGGAAGATGGATGACAAGAGGAAGAAAAAGGGAAAGTGAACATCCCACGTATTTTGCAGCAAAGAGTAAAAAGCAAAGATTCCCCTTGTATACTCTTACTGTTCACTCCTCCCTCAACATCTTCAAATGTATTTGTGTTGTATCAGTTGAGACACACTTCTCCAGCTCATTTGCTACATTATTGAGCTGTCTTGCATTTGTTCTTGATCAACCAAGCTCCCTAGTCATAAACTTTGTGACTCATTCTCACACATCAGCCTAGTTTCTATGGTGTAGGAACACCAAAGAACAAAAGCCTAAGGTGATAATCCCTCCTCTTCACACTTAATTCCTCCATGAAACAAATTCCTTCAGCTCTGAACCTTCCTGTGCCTTCTGACACACACAAATGTGTATTTGAAATCATCATCATATATATATATATATGTGTGTATATATATATATGACCTTACTGAATTATGAAATCCCACCCTAATGTCAGAAACTCTGATTATTTGTTATTTAGCACTAAGGGCCTCAGAAGATTTAACATGCTGGATGTGAAAAAGTATTAACAGAAAGTGCCACTGTTGTGCCTCTGTGCGCTGGAGTGAAAAAACACCTTTGTATTAGTTTCTTTCTCTGATGCCTACAAATATTAAGCAGAGAAAACAAAATTTTTATGATTTTCTAGCATGTTTTCCTTTTGGTCCCAGCATCAGAGGATGGCAAAGCAGAAGGGCCAGTCAGCTGAAATGCATCTTCAAGGATTAAGTATGCTATAGCATAATCTGTATTCCTTTCTGAAGATACACACTGTCATGAGAACTGCAAGGAATATTGATTACATTATTTGTAGCCATTGTTTGTAAGATTCGTGTTTACTCTGGACTTTCCGAGTCATCAGAATAACTCTGACAAGCCTCAGCTCTGTCCTTGTGATCAACGAACCACTTGTGTAGTTATTATGGAAGTAACAATCAAAACAGCTTCACATGTAAAGCAATTTTGGCTTTATCTCATCTCTTTTATGTAATTATATACTTGTTTTCAACCATGGGCAAATTTTAATTTCCTTCCAATGATCTAAAGTAACTAGCATAAATAAACCTAAGATCAATGAAACTTTGTGCAGTTTTATCTTTATTTTAATTTCTTTCCACATGAATCATTTAAATCACTGATTAGAAAACACTTCCACTGAAATGACTTACTAAACAAAACTTCAAAATCAATCTGGCTTGTCCTAGCAGGGATGGTGGAAAAATGTCCACGTTAAGGGTTCAGAAGTATTAGGGAGTATATGGAACACAAAGATATATGTAATAGAAAATAGTCAGGATATTTTTTTTTCTTACTGACAAACTTCAAAACTCTTTCAGGTAATCCTAGAGTTTCACTAAGCTCTATTGATTTAAAGAATGATTCACAGTTGGACTGGAAATGAAGGAGCTTTTAAAGTGCAATCACCAAACCCATACGGTTTATTTCACATCCTACCGCTCAACTTTAGAATGACTATAATTCAAATCACAATACAATGATGATTGATGTTTTTCATCAACACCCAATTATCATTCCATCATGGCACAAGACTTTAAAGTAGAGTTGTTTGAGCCAAGTAAAGCACAAAGTGAGCATCTGAAAATCCAGATCTGTGCTCTTGCAAAAGTACTTACCAAACCACATTGTTTTCTAACATGTTAGGTCATGTCAGTTGTGTATGGGTATACAAGATGAGGCATTAATTTTAATCTTGTGTTTAGATATCTCATTTCACTCTATTCTTATTAAGAATCATATCTTCAAAGAGATTTTTGATTTATTTTAAACTGGGCTAGATCTGGAACACAGCTTTGGTGGGATCATTTCTAAGATTTTTCAATTTCACTGGACTTCTCTAATTATTTGAATTCATTTATATTTATATGCATTCACAGGCTATCCTCATATGTTGCTGGATACTTCAAGATGATTACATATCCACTATACTGTGGAGAATATAGATACATAATTTACATATATATGTGTATATATATATGTATATATAGCCTAACACATAACATGAAACAGAAAAAGAGTTATCTCTGTACCATCTGACATGACCTGACATGATTGTAGTTAAAAATTAAGTTCCATAATTCAGAGGCCGGTTGTTTGGGGTTGGGATTTTTCCAGCATTGCACAGTAACAGCAACAAAATGATTGGAGGTTATGGGAACAGGAGGAAGTGTTTTAAACATGCAAATACTTCAAAAATGTAGGTCTAGAAGACCTACCAGTAATCTATGCCAATTGTTACAGTATCCTAGGTTCTACATTTTTTTTAACCAGGATAAGTATTATCTTATTTTCATACTATAGCCTATGTGTAAGGTGTACTTGGATCACAATATACATTTTGTCCTCAAGGACAGTAAAAGAACCAGTTCCCAGCTTACATAATAAACACTTCATATTTTGATAAAATGCTGTCACCTCAGGGTGACAATATGGGCATAAAAGCCCATAAAAATTATTAAATAAAATTTTTAAATAACATATACCAATAAGAAAGAGATAGACAACTCATTAAAAAACCTTCTAGTGTCTGTTATGTAAGTGCAACATAGTAACCAAAATTGGAATTTATCTTTTGCCTGACACCTCCAAAAATATAAGCATATTTTAAATTTTCATCTGTAGAAAGGATCTTGGTTTTATCTTACAGCTCAAAGTATGTTATCTCCCATACTGTACTTCCTAATTCTGAATTTGTGGTATTATGCTATAAGCATTTGATGGTTTACACATTTTTCAGGGAAGAAACAACAGATGCATTCTAATGGGTATTGGGGTTGTCATTTTAATGCACTTGAACTTTGCAGCAATGACATCTGAAATAAAATAAAATGTTTGCTTCTAAAGATGTCTTTCAATTTTCTTTTAAAAAATCCAACAAGTTTCAAAAAGCATTCAAATGTTTTTGTTTATTTTACTACATGAACCATATTTGACTGATTCGGTAGTTATATTGTTTTTTCAGAAGGTAAACTTATTTTATTCTCATTTTCATTGGAAGAGAAAGGAGAAATGTGTTTTAACATATTTTCATTTGTTAGTGGAGCCCTTCCAGAAGAAATTATATGCCTCAGTCCAGTAGAAATAGAAGAATGAAATCATACACTAAGATAAATCTAATGTGATCATTAGAACATATTATTACTGCATCACCCCAGACATATGACATATACCTTCTATATTTGGTTGCCTGTTCTTTTCAGAACAAAACAAACTTAAAACAAAGCTTAAAACAAAAAAAACACCCAAACACACTTTCACATAGAGGTTTACAATAACTTTCTTGACTTGGGTGACATTTTGATTCCAAAACTATTTTGATTTGATATTTGTTTCTGTTGTACTTCCTATATTTTACCTTGAGGAAAAATTATTAAAGATAATATCTGTTAAGTTTGGCTTCCTGTCTTATAAAAACCAATGTGAGTATAGCGTATTTTCCCATAAGATCTTCTGAAATTTCTTCAAGGATTTCCAAAGGCCAGACTTTATATGAGGACTGGCAGTATAAAGCTGATGTAAAGTGGATACAAATAGAATATTCATTCCCTTTAAAGAATTTGCATTGCTTATACATAGTGTAAACAAGAGCCATGTGCCAAAATGCTTGTTTCCAATGGACTGATTTTTGTTTTTGTTCAAAATTAATTCAAACAAAACTATCTCTAGGAAAGGGAATTTGTTTACCTCAAAGAGTCCTATCACCTAACACTCTAATTTCTATGACTCTCTTTCACTTATGCACATTACCAGATGTCTGCTCTCACTATAACCCTGTGGAAAATAACTTCATTATGTGCAGGTAACAATCCATCATTAGTAACAAATTAGAAATTCATGAGAGACTGTGGAAACACTCAACATTCAGTCTGGTTGCTTACAGCGTGTGGGGCCTATCTTAAAAAGAACAGTTCAATGTCAGACAGAGTTCAGTGCTGTGCTGCCATCCTGAATGACAACTCTTCCGTTACAAACACTCACCCTCCTCTTTCGACATATATCCTAAAGTATTTAATTCGGGATCCCCACACTGAAGATTGTGGCACTTAAAAGAGGAGCTTACTACAACAGGAATATTTTTTTTTCTGCTCTTATGAGCGTAGCAAATGACGTTAACTTATCTGTCTGGTTTGAGATCAAGTGAGGAAATGACACCCCCTGGGTGAAGTTCATAACTGTAACTGGAAGTGATACAGTATCTTTTAAAAAATGTGATCTTCTAATTAACAGCAAAGCAGAAAAAGAGTGAGCAGTGAGTAGGAACAATTGTGTAGTATTAAATTACTTTCAGGAAAATTGCTTTTCCTGCAATCAAGAAAAAATACAATATTGCCACCTGAGAGATAAGTACAGCTCTTCTCAGTCTTTGGTCAATGAACTACAGGTGCTGATAGTACTCCTTTTCTTGATCAAAAATTAAGTGACGCATTAACAAAATATGTTGATAATTGTTTAGACCAATGCCTTATGCATATATCAAGAAACCTCTTTCATGCTGAACAGTAATGGGCATCAAATGTTGCAGAAGAAAGCAGCCAGCACTTAAGAGCCCTGTGTATTCAGGTGGGATATATCTCATCCAGAGCTCAGCTCACTCCTAGGCAACAGTCCTCCATGTGCACAGATGCCTCCTGGTGCCACAACCACAGCCTTGATCTGCTCTTTTGAAGTTACTGCACTATCTAAACCTGATGCTTCAGCCAATGTCAGACAGGTATCAGCCTTCTCTAATTTTATGTGAACTAGTTGAGCAGGACAATATTTTGGTTCTCAGGTAGGTCTAAAGAAAACTTCACTTATTATACTTTCAGAGCCAGTGTGGGGTGCCAATTTTTCAGCAAATGCTGATAAATGCCTTGATTTATATTGCCACTGATTGAACCTATTTTTAAGAGGCTTACATGCAAAGCTGAAGACAGGTAACATGAATGATAATAAAATTACTGTATAGAAATGTATATAACTTAAGTGCTGTCTGGATATGTTCAGGCCAAGACAAGTAACCCAAAGCAATACAGATTTTAACACTGGATTGTGCATAGTTATTATATTGTATGAGAAGATGCCACAGTGTGTCCCCAGGCTGCCCACTGCACACCACTGTTTGCACAGTGCCTGAGCTGGGGTGAGACATTAGCACATTAGCACACTTTCTGTTCTATGGCACATTTACAAAAAAACACAGTGGATGATGGAGAACTTTCAAACTGCTCAGGTGCCAATCTTGGCCACAATTTCCTAAGACTATTCCATTCATAATTGCACATGATGACACAAAATTAAATATCCATATTACCTAACTACATGTTTATACTCTACAGGCATAGTTAAGATACCCAATTTTAAAATTAATGTGGCATTACTCAGTAAACAGCTTTTCAAAGCTTTATTTTACTAATGTTAAATTACTTCTAGAAAACACAAATTTGTATGCATGGTACGGTATACTGTAAGAACATTTAAAACATTTAATAATGCATATTCAGAGGGGGCCGAAATTAATAGACATACTATATGTGTCTTGCTTTTTGAAGCCTTAGCAGTATGATTTTAATGTTCTGTTATTATGGTTTGTGTCATTGTTTGAAATAGTTTAAATTTTCTAAAGAAAAAAAATCCTTTTTGAATTGTGTAATCTATCAGCAAAAGTTTGCACATTTCATAAATAAAGACAATGTTATTTTTCTATATTATTATATTAAAAATGTTTTTGCAGGAAATCAATGGACTTACCTGAGGAATGTCACTTTTATTTCTAAGCAGACGTGAATTCAATGTGAATGCAAACTTCTGCTCATACATTGGTCATTATTGTGTTCAGTGGTTCAGTGAATATTTTCAAAGACAAATGATTTTGTGGCAGCCTTTGTTCCATGTTTCTTTTGGTCTTGGAAATCTTGCCATTGATTTTAGCAATATTCGACTTTTAAAGCAAGTATTCACAGCTGTCCTCTACTATAAAAAGCAGCAAAGTACAACCAAATTTCTTTTGCTTCCAGGTGCCAACAGGGGGTAAAAAGCTGCCTTAGAAAGTAATTATTTGCAACATTCAGTACATAGCAAAATTGAACACAAAACGCAGTCTTCGTCATCAATGTATTTTCTGTACTCATTTTTTTCAGTACTTATGATAATTAATAATTCCAGAAACATTTATACTGAAGAAAATATTACTTTTCCAATGCCTTCTCTTGGAAGTGTCTAAATGTTTTAAAATTAAAGAAGATAAAGAATACTTTAGGGAAAATAAAAAGGTACAGAAAGTGTTATTTAAAAATAGTAGATGTTTCAAACAAATTGGGAAACTGACACAAGCACAGACTCCAATCTAATACCACTGGTGGATAAACTGTGACCAGAAGATTAATAGGATGAGGTTCTGTTTCTCCTCTTTGGACTTTGGACTAATGATTCCAATTACATGATTTAGCTGAACTACTACACATCTTAGAAATATAGTAAGTGTTGATTTTAAAACACTGGTTGAAGAAATGTCCACAGAGCACTTAGGGAAGTGGTTCCAGTGACTAATTGTCCTCATTCCTAACTATTGTGTCTATTGATTTTTCTTGGCTTTAGCTTGCATCCACTGGATTGTACCATAACATTTTGCCTGAGCTCACTGTGCACAGTAAGAAATTACTCACCTAAGACCAAGTTGTGACTCCTGAGGGATCTTGCCTCAGGAGTGACTGACAAACAGCTTCATATTGCACATAATGTTTTAATCCACTCCTCATACCTTGTATTTATCTTTTGTAATTTAAGTTTTTGACTGACACACAAAACTATGTGATATCAAGCCACGTATTACAGAAGCGTAGTACAGTATAACACTGATTTTGACCAAACTTACAATCTTAATAAAACAAGTGGTTGTTTTGACAAGATCATATTAAATTATCCTCTAAACATTCTTTTGATTGCTTATTGAGAACTATCCAGCATTGAGTGTATTATTTACCATGTCAGATGTCTAACTGCTTATTTCAGAATTAAGAAAACATACCTAGAATAAAATGGATCTTCACTCTTTTTTTTTCAAAACTATCATTAGAAAGAGTAACTTTATTACAATTTCTCAAAATGCTTACGGTTCCTCCAAATTATTAGAAAGCAGCACAAGCAGATTGTAAGTATGATTTTAAATGATGGAAAAGATCCATATTATCTGAAACACTCTTAGTTTACAGACAAAAGGCTGTAATAGAACCTATTTAATAATGTATCTAGACACAGTTGGAAATAAAAAAAAATAGCAGTAATCATTTGGAAATCACATATAACCTACCTTTTTCTCCAACTGCAGAAATGGAGTATTTGTCAAACCTATCCCTGATTTTCACACCACTCCAGTCAGAAAGAGCTAGGATAGTTTCAGCAGGTTATAAAGGGACTTTTAGACAACATGGATCAATTTGATAGAGGATGTGGTGAGCACTGGGAACAGTAAACTGTGGAAAAGCATATGTGGTCCAGCCATAACCAGTGTTATCCCTGTGAGGTGCTGGCCTAGAGTTCCAAAAGCTGAATTTAGCCCATGACTTTTATAAGCAAGGACAGGCTTTTCAATGAGCTCCTTAATAATAAATACACAGAGAAGGCAAAGAGGGGAAAAAAGATATGAGCATAGTCAGACAAATTCCAGTTACAGTAAGGAAAGTAACATCTCAAAAAATGTCAGGTTGAGTGTGTTAGTAAAAAAAGAAAATAACAAAGAAATTAGAGTAGCAAGCAGTTGAGTTACAAATACATAACTAAAAATATAAGTGATACCCATGACTAAAAGATGTCACATTCTGCTTTAGAAATACTGCCCCACCAGTGTATTTACTTCAGTACAACATACAGGACCTGTGAGTCATTTGAAACCTGCAATCAAATTAGTAAGAATAGTAAATTCTCTTTTGTTTTTTTTAACCCCTTAACTCATACATATTTACTTAGGGTTTGTTTTGTTTTGNTTTGGGGGTTTTTTTGGCATGGGCCTGATAATTCTACAGAAAGCAAAACAAGACATTTGGTTAAAATGATTAGGCAAAATTTAAAGCTTCTTGCAGAAAAGTAATCTGCTGACAGTTACACACATTCATATTCATTCAAGGGCAGAACATATCCATTGGGTAGCCATATATTTTCAGTGACTAATTTCTTCTGAAAAGATAAAAACCAATAAAAGCCTAAGAATTCCTAAGTGGCATCTTACTAGTGGAGAAATCCTGACTGGAGAATAATTGCAATTCACCATCCTTGGCCTGGTTACTGCTGTGTTTGCATGACCTGAAAAAGAATGAAACCCATCTCAAGCGTTGCTTATGTTCTTTAACACAGAGAATTTGGAAAAGAAAAAGCACATTGAAGAAATCATGATATGCAGTAAACTGCACATGCAATGACATTGAGAAAGGCATTGCTAATGTGGCAAAATGCTAAAAAAAACCATATTCCCTGTCTTACCTAGTGGTCTGCATTTACATTTTTAAGAAACCAAACTGATGTCACAGTAATAGAAGATGATCAAAAACCACAAGAGAAAGAATTGAAAAGTAGAAAGTGAGCTCAAGCCTAAGTTTCACTAATGTTCTCACTGAGATGTTCAAACTTTTACCTTAGCTGATAATGGGGAATACTCATAACTTTAGGCTTTGGGGTTTTTTCATGTTTAAAGATATAAAATGGCAAATCCATAAAATATAGTCTAGAAATTAGATTGGGATTGGATTGGATGCTTTTGTGAAGTGACTTGGCTACTGGCTAGTCCAGTAGTAGCAAGGCAGATTGTTAATAATCAGGATCAAAATATCATGCCAGGTATTCATCCTTTTATCTCAAGCATCAACAAAATATTATTCCTTCATTTCAGGATTGTTTCATCTGATTGCCAGTTATGTAAACTAAGGTAAAGTGTGGTTGTTTTCCTGTGCAAGCTTTTGAAATAATTCTAACTTCATTTTCATTCTTGGTGGTCTTATTAGAAGAAGAGCATTTTTAGTCACAAATTTTCAGTTATAAAACCAGCAGCCCTTACTTAGAGGTGGACTTACATTTGGATTTAATAACTGAAAAGTATGGGGTGAGCAATATATAACTGGATTTTCAGTGCTAAGCCCTTCCCCATCAGTTTGCTCCAGTAAGTGGATACTAAAAATGCATATGGGGCATTTTACAGCCAATGGAAAGAGAGATTTCTGTGGTCTAGCTAATACTCTCCATTGACCATATCATGAGCTTGGACACCTCACACAATCTTGATAGGCTCCTACTTTCAAAAAGGGCCTGAACTAATTTCAAGACCATTGCCTGATGTAAAAATGCTGAGAAGTCTGGGCCCAAGTTAGTTCTATATGTCACTCCTAGTACTCTGCATCTTTTAGATGGTGGGATACTTCTTGGTCTCTGCATGCTGGTTTGAAAATCCGTAAATGTATTTAGAAATGTATTACATAAAAATGAATTTGGAAACAATTTATTATTGATTAACAGGTCTTTTTTTTTTTTTTT
>VYXD01005445.1:0-11805 GCA_013397195.1 Hylia prasina
AAAAATAAGAATAAAAATTAAAATAAGAATGATTTTATGGATCCACACCAGAACGTAAAGGTGAGATTTGCTCTTACTTCTACCTTGAAATTGCTTTGATTAAAAGGTAAAAATTACCTCTGTGCAAAGGAATATTTGGAAAATGTAGAAAGCCTTATTCATAGACAAACCAGAATATTTTCAGAAATTCTTCTGTGGAAAATCACAGGGAACTCCATCCCATGATAATTTATGTAGTACTGCCTTTGATATAAGTAATTTTTAAACCATTTAATAAGTAAAAATCTTTTTTTTTTTTTTACAAGAAGGACCTGAAAGTAAATATGAGGAAAAATGAACTTCATCCATTCAATATAAATATTAAATATATGAAAATTCAGACCTGGGACAAAATATTTCTCTGGTGTTCTTCATAAAGCACCTGAAAGGCCTCACAAGTAGCGGCCCATTGGGAAGGATGACTCCCTCCATGGGGATTTGTGGGAATCACAACTTTCCAAGAAAAATGGAAATGCTGTTTTGGTTTGTTTTTTTTAAAATCCATGAAAAAATGAGCAACCATTTTGGGCGGACCAGAAGAGCTGATACACTCCCTGCCAGCCTCGTTTCTTTATAGAAGTGGTTTATTTATATATGGAGATTTATGCAAATCCTCGACACCGAAAACGCCCCGTAAGCAACGGAATTTATGGGAAATCAAAGAATTCCTGGAGCTGCCAAAGAAGCTCTGCAGAACCAGAGATTCCCACTGCAGGAGGCCCCTGGTTTGGAGTTTTGGGATTGTTTTAAGGGTTTTCAGCTTCTGATATTAAAAACTGAGGTCAATGTTTGGACTTGATGGCCTTAGAGGGTTTTTTCAAACTGATTGATTCTGATTTTGGAGTGGATTCTGATTCTGATTTTGGAGTATGGAATATCCAGGACAAAAAACGTCTGAGCAGATTTATTTTCTGCCAGATTTAAAGACCTTTTCCCAAGTAAACTCATCATGAAAATGTTGGATTATGGATGGATATCACTGGATTTAATTTTCACCGTTGGCAGGAAAAGTGGCTGCCTGTTGTACTCCAGGACAGAGGATGGTTCAGAGCACACATCCCAGAAGGAATTTCTCGTTATTACAGCACTGTCAACCTGAAATTGGACTTCCTAGGACTTGGAAATCCCATTCACACAGAGATATCAATTGTAACAAATAATCTCTTGGCTCACTTTATTCCTATTCACCTTAGTCAGCCTTATTGAATTAAGGAAATACAGAAATAACCCACATGCTGAATGTTTCTGGATATGTATTTGTCATTCATGTCAGGACAAAAATAGCTCGATTTTTCTGGTGTGACTTTTTCTTTTTCTTCCTCAAAAACTTGAGAACAGATTTTTTTGAGCTGCCTGGAAAAAAAGTTGCCTCTGAGATGACATTTCAAAGATCCAACCCAATAAATCAAGATATTGTGGCCGTTTCCCTGTATTTCCAAGCTCGTTTTTGGAAACAACAGCCCGATAATTGTGGCTGCTCATGCCATTAATGAGGCAAAGCCATCTGAAAGCTCAGATTTTGCAATCTTTTCTGCATATGAATAGTCTGAAGTTCAATGTAATCTGATGATCAAGACCCACTTGAAGCCTTTGATTGTGCAAGATGTTGTTTTGCGCCGCGGCTTTCGCCTCCCTTTGGCTCCCAAGTGGCTGGAACGTTGTGAATCACAAGTGGGGGAGCAGCTGAATGGGGAAAGAGAAGCAAAGAGGTGAAATGGAAAAGAGTGTTGGATTCTCTCTTCTCTATCCCGGCTCTGGGCACGCGATGGCAGCCCTGGACCCGAGGAAGGCGAGGGAAAAGCGCGTTGGGGTTTCCAACGATCCGCTGACATTTTAAATGTGAGTTTGTGGGATAACTCGGATTTGCCAAAGGCTGCTGCCGTGGGGTTTGGGTGCTCCACGCTCAGGGGTTTTGGGGCGTTTGGTGCAGAGCCTGGCCCCAGCACCTGCATCCACAGATGCACCCTCTGCTCGCCTCCCGAATTTTGTGGCTCATCCGAGTCCAGCAATGTCAATCTACGCAGAGCGAGGTGAGGTGACCTTGAGGAGCACGAGGAGCACACACAGGTCCTTGCTTGGTGCTGATAATAAAAAAAAAAAGAGATAAAAATCTCCTCCTGATCAATGCCACACCCCACAATTTCAGATTTCTTTCCTCTTTTCTGTCCAGACAGGGAGGTTTGGAAGCGTGGTTTGATGGCAGCCCGCAACAGAAACTGGTCCTGGGAAGGTGTATTGAATAAGGGCATGCAAGAATGAGCCAAATCAATTGTAAACAATGTTTTTTCAGCCTAATCGGCATCAAGAGAAATGGCAGACTCACCTCCAGCACTAACTCCAACCTCACTCGATTTTCTAACAACTTCCTGAATGAAGTTGACTCTCAGGTCGTTCTTCTTTAATATGGAAAGTGTTTAAGTATCCCATTTGATTGAAAAATCCACTATTTCCCAGTCAGTCTCTTTCTTGAATATGTATTTCCCCAAAATACTCCTGAAGTGTTCCTTTCACTGGGATTTTGTGGTGCAATAAATATTAAAGTTTTGGAGCTGGTCAACAAGCTGGAAAATCTATTTCTGAACCAGCTTTGTGTAGAAGATGCTTAAAATAAGAGAGAAAGCAGGATGGAGATTTCATTCCTACCTGAAGGATAAATTCCAGCTCTTCTAGAGCCATGAAGAATATAATTATTAAAAATCATTAATGAAGCATCTCAGGTGATGCAATAAACTCACCTGATAACCTCAAAGAGATAATATCTTATCTCTGTTCTTAGCAAAGAGATTTTTTTCTGGAAAGAATGGTTAAAAGTAATGTTATGATGGGGAAAAAAGGAAATATTTGCTGCACAAATTCTCTGCTTTCAGCTTTATTTTCATTTACAGCTGTGAAAGCTCAGTATGAAATGCAGCTATTTTGACTTTGTAGTATTTTACATCTTGTTTGAACGGTTTTAAAAATTGATTGAAGGCAGCCAGGAATTGGACCTTTTCCCTCTTCTCTTGTTCCGTGGTGCTTGGTTTTATGTGGCACCTTTTCCACTAAAAAAGGCACAGAGGAGGCTAAACAGCAAAATAAAAGCCTGCCATGCTCTACTAAATCTTATTGCCCAAACCAGAATCATTTGAATGTTTTAGAAGTTTTATCTGTTGGGTCCCCGTGGGAGGGGAATGTCGGGTTGGCGGCGGATTTATTTTCCCTAAATTTCCCAATTTCAATCAGGTTTGCTCTAATAGCTGTCAGCTGACCTGATTAAAGCCTACCTCTCCTCGAGTTTGATTTAAATCAACTTGGCTGCCACGCAGCGAGCTGAAATCCATGCTGGCCATCTGCTAGGAGAAATTAATTTATTTCGGAGAACTTTAATTCAATTACCAGGCCCATATTCGATGGCAGGTGTAGGAGACACATCCATATTTCAGGTTCCTATGTGGGATCTGGTGTAGGCAACTGAGGAGTGAGAGGAGGGCTTGGGTAATAGAAAGGGAGTAAGACAGGACTTCCCTGAAAGCTTTAATTACAGTTTTAAAGCAGAAGATTTAAACAGGCTTTGGAATCAGGAATATTTAAAAGAATCATATTGTGACCTCGCAAATTGCTGCTGGTGTTGCACACAATGCTACAGCACGCCAGAAATTATATAAATACTGTGACTGGGTTACCATTTCAAACCTCTGACTCACAAATTTCCATGAAAATGGGGAATATTTCAGGAACAAATGAGGCCTTTACCCATTTCTTGGCTTGGGGCTGTAGATCTGGGAGGCCAGAGCGGCAGAGCCAGCTCACGTGTGGCTTTTGTGTGGTGTTGGGAGCCCTCTTGTCACATCTGTCAGCTGCTGGGAGGAGCTGCACTCCACGGATCCGCTGGCATCCAGACCCTCCCGGGGTGTGAATGCCCTCATCCAACGGGAAAACGTGGAATTGGGGTTTAAAAGTTCAATCCAGCTCCTGGGCCGCTCCAGCTGAGCTGTGCCTCCTCCTTTTTTATCAAAAACATGAGGGGGAAAAGTAGCCTTGGTCTTATTAATTCCAGGGGAGGCTCAGGTTGGACACGAGCAGGAATTTCTGCACGGAAAGGGAGGTCAGACAGTGGAATGGACTTCCCAAGGAGGTCTGGAGTGCCCATCCCTGGAGGTGTCCAAGGAATTCCGGGAGGTGTCTCTCAGTGCTCTGGAATGGAGACAAGGTGGGGGTTGGGCACAGCTTGGACTCGATGACCTTGGAGGGCTTTTCCAGCCTCAGTTATCCTGGGATTCTTTTCAGGAGCCTTAAAGGAAAACTTTCGTTGTTCCTTCAAAGTTTAATTTCCTTCAAAGTTTAATTTCCTTCAAACTTCAATTTCCTTCAAACTTCAGTTTTTCCTTCAGACAGCTCAACACTGCATCGGTTTAGAAGAGAAAGGGAGAAAATATTTTGCCAGACTGCTGTAAATCTGTTTATTGATGATCATTTTATGAGAAATTGATAGATTTTTACTTTTAATCCTAATTTGGGAGGAAAAATACCCCAAATATCACTACAATAAACCCATTTCTTGCCCAGCTCTACTCAACCTGCAGATTCATTTCACTACAAATTCAGTTGCCTTCTCCTGAAAGGTCAGATAAAAATGGTCTTTTACTACTGGCCTGACATTTTACTAAAATCCTGTCTGTTTTACTGTGTATAGGAAGAGAAGTGGTGGTGGGGGAATGCACAAGAGTGGACGGGGGAGTTCTGCCAGGCTCCAACCACTGGCTCTGCATCTCTCAAGCCTCATCACCACAGTAAATGTTTTTCTCAGCTGAGTTTCTGGCAATAAAATTGTTCTTAAATTTCCATAGGGTTGGTGTGGTTGGTTTTTTGGGGGGTGGATTTTTTGTTTTGTTTTGTTTTGGTCGGTTAGTTGGTTTTTAAAGTATTTTCAGTCCTCCTGTTAATCTGGATTTTCAGGAACATCCATCAGTCATGCTGCCGCATCCCCCTCCCGTCACCACCGTGACCTGGGGAGTCCCTGAGGGGCACCAAGCTTTGGAAAGCAGCAGGAGTTGGGAATTCCTGCTGTGAAAAGCAGCAGAAATTGGGAATTCCTGCTCTGAGAAGCAGCAGAGTGAGGAGTTACTGCTCTGAGTACAGCAGGGGTGGGGAGTTACTACAACCCCCCCAGCACGAGCAGCTTGCACAGTGGGGAACCTCTGTTTTCAGCCACCTTTGCCTCATTAAGGCAATTCCATCAGAATTAAAGGAAGAGTTAGTGCCTGCTTTAAGGGCCTGTAATCAAAATTAATGGGTTTCATCTCTCAGAACCATTAGATTGTTAATCAGGACATGGGTAGTTCAATAAAGGGGGCCGACGAAGATTTATGGTGTTACCAAAAAGGAAGAGAGACAAATCAAAAAAAACCCCAGAAAGAATATTGGTGGATTTCCACACTTGCCACCCCTTTAGGGGAAGAAAAAAAAGCCCCATAAATCCATCACTGCCTGGCAGGCAGAGGAGGATTTGTTTCACCTGGTTTCGTGTTTCTGATGAACTCGTTCATATTCTGGTGAACAGAGGCTGTGAAATGCATTCAGGTTTTCAGCCCTCATTTAGATTTACTCAAATTTTAAATACTTTCATAGATTTTTCCCCTTTCCATGCCCTGTTTTCCTCCTAGACTTGTGTGCTCAGTTGAAGTTCACGAGGCTGTTGTGAGGACACAAATGTAGAAGCTGTAGAAATTTTAAAAATCATGAATTATACATTTTAAGCTGAAAAAACTGAATAAATAACCAGCCCCCTGCCATGGGCTTCCACTCTCCAGGGTGCTCCAAGCCTTGTCCAACCTGGCCTTGGACACTTCCAGGGATCCAGGGGCAGCCACAGCTTCTCTGGAAAATCCATTCCTTGCTGCCAAATTCCAGCATTTTCAAACTCTGCTCGGGCCAGTCCATCCTCATTTCCCAGTGTTCACTTTCCATGCGACACAAGGACTGTGGAAGTTCAAATAAAATGGGAGTTTTCTAAAGGCTAAAAGCAATTTTGCCATTGCAAAGTATTCACCAGCTCCCATTAAGTATTTTCTCTTTTTAATTGCAAATGACAGCTTGGAATGGCTCTGTTTTTACTGCCATTTTGGAACATATTAGTTTTTTCCCTTCAGGGGAAGAAATGAATTTTTCCCCTCCAATCAAATATAATCTAGAGCATTTAAATAATTCCTTTCCCAAACACATTTTTCAGTCCTGCCTATGAATGAAAACAGAGATTTAGTCTTTGTGCTCAGTTTTTCAGGTTCTTTTTTTTTTTTCCCCTCTTCCATTTTGAGCTTAGATTTTTGCAGTGGAAATGAAGCGGTTTTTCAATGCAGTTATGAAATTCCAGTTTTCCCAGCACGTTTCTGACCAATGTCTATCTGTTCACATCTAGAAGGAAAGAATGCAGAACTAAGGGAATACAGAGCTGTGTTCAGCTCATTTCTGATTGATACAATCACAGCTCTCCAGGTCCTGTTGTGAGGGCAGGACTGAATATCTACTTTTATTCCACTTTAGTGTTTTGGAGTAATGTCTTCTGAGGAAGAAAGTCACAATTTCTTGCCAGCAGCAAGCTGTAATTATATGTATTTATATTTAACCTTTCCAGATCCCACTCATTACCATTTCCTTGGCACAGGCACAGTTTATATTTTGATATAATCCTTTTGTGGAAAGGTTGTAAGGACTCTGGTAATCTTTGACTTGCTGGTGTTTCCTCTTCTGAAAATGCTGGGGCTGCACCAAAACAGAAAGAAAGAACAAAGCCTGAACCCTGGGTTTTATTTTATTCAGCTAAACAATCTCATTTCATCATAATAATGCCACAACATGACACAAAAGAACTTCATGAGGACATGGTGATGAGCAAAGCAGGAAAAACCTGAGTTTATTTACAAAACTAAATTTTATACATTTCCAAAGGTGCCTGTGGGTTGGAGGATGAAATCCCACCTCCCAAACCACACTGCTCAAGACAACTGTCAATCAACTTTCTCCTCCTACCTAAAAATATGTAAACAACGTAGGACAGTCAGGAAAACAAAGCTGTTGTTTATAGTAAAAGTGTGGGAAAATAAAAATTCTGACCCCAATATGAAAGACAAATCAGAAGGCCTAGAAAAATCCTCAAAACCAGGGTGACATAACAATGCCAATTTAAGTTAATAAAACCAAAAAAGCCATTAACAGTTCAGGCCTGGAAGCTCAGAAAACTTCTGCACCTCTGGAGAATATCTGGCCAAACCTTCTGCTCAAACCAGGACTGAAACAAAGTCAGATTTGACTTCAGAGTTGGGCCGGGCTGCTCAGAGGCTTGGTCACACAAGTTTGGAACATTTTCCAAGCAAATAAAGCCACTCAGCACATCTCTCTTCCATCCTGAGCTCTGCAGGGACACCCCTTTTCTCTCTGATTCCCAACAAAGGAAATACTGTCCTGGGCTGAATTCCCCACCTTTCCTTTCTTCCCCATTGAAAATAAAATTGTCACACACAATTCTAAGTAGCAATAAAAATATCTCTATTCTCATCACAGTGACTATTCTAATTATGGCTTAATTAGAAGAAAAACAAGGGGGATACTTTGAAAGACACTTTTTCTCAGAGACAGGAATTTTATTTGCTTGATTTTTTCCTTTGACCCCAACTCCTCCCTCTGTTGTTTGAAGCTGCAAAGAAAACAAAGAGATTTTAGGAAAAAATAAAAGATATTTAAGTGCATCTTGGTCAAATAAAGACATTCATTGTTACATTTTATCTTCTTTTTGCCGGGGTCGGGATTAAATGCACCAGACAGTGTTTCTTGTTTGGACTCAGATGTTTATTAATTCTTATCTGCATTACAGTCTCATAAACCATGAGTTCTACAGCACTGCTAGCTAANAATCCAACAGCTCATTAGATCCCTCCAGATTCCAGATCTACTCTGAGGAAGGAAAAACGCTGCTCCGGATCCTGCAGAGCTCCCCCTCGGGCGGTGCTGCCCCCCAAAAATCCACCAAGGTGTGGCCACCTTGGCTGCCGAACCCAAACCGCGGCGGGTTTTACCGTGAGCTGACTGCCAGCTCCAAGCCCGTGGGGTAAAGCAGGAGAAGTAACGGCCCATGAGACATTAGAGGTGATTAGGAAAAATGAAGTTCCTTGGAAGACTGAGATGTCGCCTGCCTGGGAGTTGTTTCTTCACTTAAGTTGCAGCAGCTGAGGTGGGCAGGAGGACGCGCCGAGGAAATTAAAAGTGGAGTGGTTAAGCTGCTACTCAGCCCGTTAAGTTGGCAAATGGAGAACAAGACAAATAAACAAAAAAAAAAACCTCCTCCAGATTACATTTGATCAAATAAACAGAAAAAAAACACCTCAAAAAACCCCACGTGAATACCTGATACCAATTTTGAGTCAATTTTTCACCACTTCAATTAGAGATAATTACTGGGAAACTGGAGTAGAGAATGTGTGTTTGGTGCTGTTATTGACTGGGATTTTTCACACGGGATCTCAGCAGCTTGGAAATATCCTGGCAGTCAAGAAGTCAAATTAAAAAAAAAAAAAAAAAAGGTTATTGAAGGGGGAAAAAATAAAAAATGGTGATCACATTAAATCAAAATTGACTTTCATTCTGGCCAGAGTACAGCAACCTGATGACACATTAATGTTTCATAGAGAAATTTGCTTAAAAGCACATGAACATATGAAGGGTAAGTGGAGCATCAGGGGCTGAAGAGGCTGCAAAAATATTGCAGTAAAAAAAACCTCTTTGAGTAAATTATTAAAAGTATGTAGAAATTATGAAACAATGCAGTGTTTCAATAACCACACTGAGCCTCAAACCTTTTCAGATCTAGGCTGGAATTTGTGTCCAATGAGGATTTGAAAGGACTCCACATCTACGGGGGGGATCAGCAGTGCCCAAGGCACCCAAACTGCTCTGGGAAGCTCCTCCCCAGGGATTTGTTAAACACAGATCATCTGTTCCTTTCTTTTGAGAGTTCTTGATCTATCCTACAATAAAATCTAATAGTACATTTTCATTTTAAATGACAGATAGTCGTGATCCTGTCAGAGCTTTCCATTGGGAAACCTAATTTTTAGTTTTGAAATAGCGAAATAATGCTAGAGACAAGTCCTAAAGGAATGAATTTGCACATCAACATCCTCATATCTGCCAGCCTCTAACTTTAGGGGAACTTTGGGTCAGGCTTTGGATTAAAATGTGGGGTTTTTTTAGCAAAAGTATTGTGTGATATAAACCAGAAATCTTCCAACCTAGTCTTTTAAATTCTGGAGGGTTCATGTTTAAAGAAATGCTTCGCTGTCAGCAGACAAATACTGAAATAATTGTTCTCCAGGGGATGACAAACACCCGTTAAAATGCAGACACACATCCAGTTCTTCATTTTTAGAGCACACTAAAAGTTTGATACACTGGGGACTGGCAGATTGATCAGGGAATCTGGAGGTTGGACAACAAACAATTGCTCATTCCTCTCTACAGCAGCTGAGCCCAAGCCTTGAGATGAGAATGATTCAATGGCACAAGAGGTTCTGATTCACCCCAATTTTATCTCCTTACGCTGGACAGGTTCTGAGAGAGATTTTGGGGGGTTTTTGGTGCATGAGAGGCTCCTGGTGGGGTTTCCAAAAATGCAAAGGAACTGTGCCAATCTGCCAGAAAAGAGTGAGGTCAGTCGGGGAGTGTGGGGATAACCCAGCCCTGACGAGGCCAGAGGGAGGGGTCCAGGCCCAGCTGGGGTTAGGGCGGGTTTGGGTTTAGGCTTAGATTTAAGAGGGAGGAGGAGTGGATGGGCTTTTGCTTTCACAGAATCCTTTAGGCTGGAAAAAGCCTCTAAAATATTCCAGTCCAACACTCCTCCTGGTGAGCCCTCCACTCAGCCATGTCCTCAAGTGCCACATCTCCTGGAGAAGGTAGGGAAGGAGGTGTTCTGGATTATCATATTCATGATGATTGAAATAATGCTTTTTATGGCTTTTTTTTTCCTTCTTTGTGTTTGTGTTAGTGAGCATTTGTCCCTTTTTGTGTCACAGAGGCTCTGGGTAGAAGCCTCAGCTCTGGAAATGCATTGGGTGTCCTTTAAGGTGTTAAAAATCAAGCAGGATTTATGTTTTCAACAGCATTTGGCACAAATCTTTTCAGAGGAGCTGTTTGTTAGGTACTCTGGCTAATGAAGTGTCCTTTGATAATTAATTTGTCAGATTCAATTTATCATTTCATAGGAAAAAAAAATGTTGAATGTCTGGCTTTGGTATAAAATTCAGGGTGAGTAGGTTCAGACAAAGCTGCTAAAAATAGTAAAAAACAGTGTTGGGGATTCAGCTGGAATAATGAATTTTGAGACTGGTGGATTAATGAATTTTGGGACTGGATTGGTGGTGCAGGAGGTGGTTGGGTTGTAAATATTTCTGAGATGTGAGCACGAGACCCAATTCTCCTTGGGTGAACCTGTTTGGGGGTAATCCCACCCCAGGGCTTGACCTCCCTGCCTGCACAATAATCAGTGGGGCTTTTTGTATGGAGAAAAGATGGGATTTGCATTCCTTGGGCTCAAATCTGTTGAGAAATCAGGGAAGTAACTTTTAGTAAAAATGAGCATTAATGGGAGAGGTTTGCTCAGCACTGGGATGCTTCAAGGACTTGGTTTTCTGTGTCCAGGCACCAGGAAAAGGGAAAGAAAAAAAAAATGTATCAGGCAACAAAGCAGAAGCTGAGGGTTTTGGAGCAATCTTGGTGCTAAAATACAGATAACCAGGGAATTCTGATATTTTTATGGAAAATAATTCCAAAATATAAGCACTGCAATGGAGCTGTGACAGCTTGAACTCAATTAAAACTTGTTCCCTGCGCTCCCTGTTTTCAGGAATGTTGATTAGGAGTTAACTGGTGTGGAAGGTTGGATTTTTCTGGGATTTTTGGTGATTCTCTCTGGAGATGAGGGTATTAATAAGCCTCTGCCTGGGTGTTGGTTACTATGACACCATTAATAAGGACAGGCTGTTTCTATGGTAGACACGCAGAATGTTTGAGGTGTAAGGATGGCTCCAAGACAAAAAAAAGAAATTCCCTTGTTTTCTCTTGATAACAACACAAATGGAAACTGCCATTAAAAGGTTATTAAAGCTTTATAATTAATAAACTATTTTCCTTTTGCTGTTTGGGGCCGGAGGTGTTTGGCTCCGTGTGGTTTAAGGAATGTTGCCTGGAAATTCAGTTTGGTTTAGAGTTCCTCCTCAGACTCATCCAGGATGTTATTCCAAGCCATATGAAAACGCTAGTCTTTGTTTATAAACAAGAATAAAACAGTTTAGGCTGAAGACTAACCTGGGCTGCTGGCAGGGTTTGTTTGGGATGGGTGGTAATCACATTTGTTGCCTTTGGAATTCTGCAGTTTCCCGCCAAAAAAAACCCAAAACCCCTGAAGAGTGCTGCCTACTCTGCATGATTCCAGGGAACTGCCAATCCCGAGGGAATAAAACCGCATTTGTGCGTGTATTCACATGACACTTAAATCCTCCGGGAGCCTTGTTTTCCCGCTTGCTCCATCTCCCAGCCCTCCTCAGGAGTGCCGCCGCTGGCGGTGGCACCTTGTGGGCAAAGGACAGAACCTGTGCTGGCCCCGGGCGCCTCTTTTGTCATTGAATTCCCAGAAAATCACTGCCATGGCTCAGTTCTGGCTTGTTGCTTTATTCTCTGCGTGCCTTTATGCCTTTGCCATCCGTTTTTCCCAACCCCTTTTGCCTGGAGGAGAGGTCCTTG
>VYXD01005445.1:15087-106659 GCA_013397195.1 Hylia prasina
AAAAAAAAAAAAGGAGAGGAAGGGTGGGATTTACTCCAGAGCTTTCACAGTGGAGAAAAAATTAAAAAAAAACCCAAAACCAGGGTGAAAAGCATCATGCTACAGAAGCAGAGGAGAGATGAGATTTATCTGGGATCCCTCCTTTTAAAATCCTAGGTGAGCTGAAATAATTCTTGAGCAGTGGGTTAGGGCCTGTTAAGTTTTATTTAATAACCCTCAGTACAACACCCTGCTCTGATCCAGCAGCTCATATGGAGGCACCTCAAGGCAATGATATTTTCTCACCCCTCTGTTAGAGATAAGAGAATTAAGGGAAGGAAAGGTGAAGCTGGGTGGCAGCAAGAGTCAGAAAAGGAGCCCTGAGGGTTTTTCACTGTAGCTTCCCTGATCTTATGTAATTAGGAGAGGTCACTTTATTGTGTAAGTAATAATTTAGTTCACTCTGGAGTAATTGTTTGGAGTGCAGAGTGGTGAAAGCTGCTCCTTGCACGGATGTTTTCCCAGTCCTCTGGTGCCTGTGCTGGCTGGGGGGGAATAAATGGTCAGTGACCCAGTCTGCCAAGTACTGTGAACTGTCACTGCTGGGAATTAAATCATTTAACTCGAATTCATCTTTGAAATATGCACGTCCATCTCCAGGAAAGCTCCTTTTCAGATGGGTTTTGAAGGGATATTTTTTGGGATAGTTTCAGTTATTTTTAGGACATGGACGCTCCTGGCTTGTTTCCCTCTCCACTCATCAAAGTTCTCTCAGTCCTGCCTGGCTGCCAAGCCCCAAACTCGTCTCTGTTAACCCCAAACTCTGCTGAAATCTGTTGTTCTGTCTCCTCTTGGAGTTGCTTACAAGCTCTCCCGAATGGTTCTTTAATCCTCAAGCTGTTCTTTTCACTCCCTGAGATGCAGGTGTTGCATCTGGGGGGGGATTTTTAGGAACTGCTCCGGTTTCCTAATGCAGGCGGTGAATTTTTAAGTGCTCTGCCCTTCCTGCACCAGTGGCCCTTGCTTTGCTCTGGTTAAACTCCTGAGAGGGGAGCCTTGGGAAGGAAATGTGGATTATTTGAGGTTAAAAAAAAACCCAAAAACCAAAAAAAAAACCCCAACAAACCCCAAACCGTTGTCTTTGAAATGTGTTCAGCGAGGAAATTGTGCAAGGTTAGTGCAGCCCTGGGGCGACAGCGCTGTCTGCTCCACACGGGTTTGACATTGGGGGGTTTTTAAACAAAAAATAAAAGCTGCTGAGAGCAGAGCCCTGCACAGCACTGAGCAGCTCTTCCCAAAAATCTCCGAGATACTGGGAGATGCAGGAATTAATGCAAATGAACACCTCCAGGAGGAGTCTGGGTGTGGGGCTGTGTTTGAGGGGAGAACGATTTGATTTTCAGCTGGAAAAGGGTTGAGAGGGTGTCATGGAGGGCTGGAGTTGGTGGGTCGGGCTCTGTTTTGCCGATTTCTGGTGGGGTTGTGTTTATTTTTGCTGTGGTCCCCTGGAGTGACCCTGTTCAGTGCTCTGGTCTTGTTTGATTTCCCTCTACGGGATCAGTGCAATGCCAAAAAACCTGCAAAAATAGGATTGTAGAATCCCTGGATAGCATGGAAGGGACTGATTTGGTCTTATTTTTCCAACTCTAATCACACTTGAAATAAAATTATTGATCTATCAGGGAAACACTCTGTTATCAATAATTTTATGCCTTTACTTTGAACTTTCAGCTTCACATGTCCCAGTGTTGGACGAGGTGTCCTCAACACCTACTCCTAGAATTCCATCCATTTTAGTGACTTAGAGGGTGGGATTTTGTCTTTGAACTGTATTTCAGTAAAGTCTGTGACTTTAAAATATCTCAGGCCAACATCTGAATTATGGTACAGGATATCTGCCCTTACCTTGCTGTTGTGTTAAGTTCTTTGAGCGTGTGACTGTCACTTTGGTTTTGAGGATTTTTTTTACGCTTTTTGATTTGTCCTTTATAATGGAGTCAGAATTTTATTTTTTTTTACACTTTTTACTATAAACAATAGCTTTGTTTTCTTCAGTCATGTTGTTTACACATTTTTAGGTAGGAGGAGAAAGTTGATTGACAGTTGTCTTGACCAGTGTGGTTTGGGAGGCGGGATTTCATCCTCCAACCCACAGGCACCTTTGGGAATGTATAAAATTGAGTTTTGTAAATAAACTCGACTTTTTTCCTGCTTGGCTCATCACCTTGCCCTTGTGAAGTTCTTTTGTGTCGTGTTGTGGCATGTGACATCCATGGCTGTGACAAAATCCCTTCTTGGAGATCTCTGGACCAACCCACATCCTTGCAGGAAATGCACGGCGCTATAAATTCCACACAATTAAATAGATTCTAAATCCCTTGGCTGGCGGGGATCACCAGGAAGCCTTTGGAGAGCAAATGTGGCTGTGCAGGCAGTGGTGGAGCCAGTTCCTGTGGATAAATCAAGTGCCAGATCTTTATTCATTATCTTTAATTCCATGTCCGTGCTCAGGTTAATTATTCAGGGCTCTTGGAATCAATTTTGGAATGATGCACACACGCAGGAAAACACTTCAATCAAATCCAGGGCTATCCACGTGTGCTTAAACAACTCAAGTGCTTTTTTTTTGCAGAAATATTCTGTATTCCTGAAGTCGGGTGCTTAATTGAAGGGGGAGGTTGTTAGGAGAGAAACAAGAGGAAAATTTAGGGCATTCCTACAGAGGGAATTTCTTTTCCTTGACCAGTGCTAGTGGGACTAAACACAACTTGGCCAAAACTTCTAATGAAAAATGTTAAATTTACTTGTTTTAGGTATTGTTGAAAGCATTCCTTGGGGATGGGGGTGGGTGGTTTGGTTTTTGGGGTTTATATGTGGGGGTTTGATGTTTTTCTCTTGGTGGTTTTGGATTTTTTGGGGAGCTTTTTCCCCACATTTAAATAAATGGTTGGGGTTTTTTTTGGGATGAATGGGTTTTGAGTCCTTTGTAACAGCCACCTGCCAGTGCATTTCCCCCACAGTGGTAAATGGGAACTGCTCTCCAGAAATGTGATTTAAAACTCCTAACATGGAGTGATTCCCCTCAGGAATGACCTGGACTGTGAACAGCTACAACCCCACTGCAGGTGGATGATGGAGAGGTTGAAACACTCCTCCCATGGCCATGAAAACCCAAAACTATTTGGGGAAATAAGTAAATCCAAGCCTGATTATTTGAAATGGTGCATCCCAGAGGCACAAGGATTTGTGTGGGTTTGTTCCATATACTTTTAATCCCCTAAATATCCAGAGCACTTCATGAAGTATTGGGATTCTATCACATGACAGTGAATGGAGTTGTACATTTAAACAAATTAAATCTTTAATTCTCTAGCATAGCAATGATTTTTTTAAATTTTTTTTGTTGAAAGATTTGAATTTGATAATTTTTGTACAGGTTTCTCTCCTTTTATTTGCTGTTACCTTTGTGGCAAAACCCCGAGGGAATTCATTAAACTGAGTTAGGAGAGGAATGTCATCCTTTGCAGGATATGTTTTGTTCTATTGTCCCAACCCCAGGGTTATTTTGACAGAGGAATAATGGAGATAGCCATGATTTAAAGAACGGGAGGAATTCCTGACAGGAGTGGGGATCTGTCCTTGTTGGGAGCCAGCCTGGGGTACTTGATCATGGCTATTGATTCAGCCCATCAGAATTTGTTGTAGGAAATGTAATTTATGCTGTGACCTTCAGACAGCTCTCAGCTGAAATGGGAACACACGGCCCAGATCCTTACAGATGGGGCTGCTTATCAGTGGCTCCAAGGAAATGCAGGATGGATGGAGGAATTCAAGCAGCATTGCAGGCTGGAAGGGCTTTCCAGTGGAAAAAACATATGGAAATATCTGTTCTGTAGGTGCTGCTATGCATAAAATTTTGTCATAAAACTCCTTTGATAGAAGAATTACATCTCCCAGAAAACAAAATCTCTTCCTTCCTCCCCTTTTCAATTCTATTTTTTTTCATTGCAGATGTGAGGTGTTGTGAATTTTGTGTTGGTTTAGGCCAGTTGCAGGTCTGGGAATGGTGTAGATGCTTGGGGAAGGTGCACAGGAACAGGATTTGAAGGGTTATTTCTGCCATAAGAGTTAAAGATTTATTTAAAGGAACAGAGTGATGAGAAATAATTGAGAATGGGATAAACATCACTGTACAGGCAAGGAAAGGAGCAGGGTCTCTTATTCCCAGTTAGTTTCATGAAGGTAACCTGGCAGGGAACCTTTTAGCAGGATGACCTAAAGTATCTGTGTAGAATCCCAGGATGGTTTGGGATGGAGGGAGCCTCCAACACCCTCCCATCCCACCCCTGCCAGGGCAGGGACACCTTCCACTGTCCCAGGCTGCTCCAAGCCCCATCCAGCCTTGGACACTGCCAGGGGCAGCCACAGCTTCTCTGGGAATTCTATTCCAGGGCCTCCCCACCCTTACAGAGAATAATTCCCTCCCAATATCCCAGTTCGAAGCCATTCCCCCTGTGCTATCCATACCAGGATTCTCTGTCCAGTTTTTCTCCTCTACTCTTCGAGAGAGAGGGAAATCTACAGGAGAGGCAGAGGAGGGATATCAGGATGATTAGAGACTTTGGGAACTTGGCACATGCCTAAAGATTTAAGGAGTTGGCTCAAGAAGTTTATCCTTGTAGCACTAACAGCGCAATTGAGGGGGAAACAAAGTTTGTTCCTGGGTAAAGATTTGAATCAGAGGCACCAGGTACAGCCTGGTGCAGAGAAAAATCTGAGTGCTTAGAAGAAGTAGGAGAAAGAAAGAAAGAAAAAAAAAAAAGGCAAGAAATAAACCACTGGAGTAAATTTTCCAGGGACGTGTAGTGTCACAACAGGACACGGAATGAAGGCACAGCACACGAAGTGAGCTCCAAAGGCAGGAAAGAGAAAGTTTATTTACAACCAGGGTTTATGTAGTTTTCCAGGGATTGCCCCTGGGCTGGAGGGAGAAGTTGCCACCTCTCCATCCACACTGGCAGAGACAAAAGTCCATCAAAGGTCTCTCCTTGAGTGAGGAATGTAAACAAAGACTGTTTTTCCTGCAAAGTCCTTGAAAGACTCCACTTCAACATGTCAACATTCGCAAAGTTTCAGAAAAGTCAGAAAACTCCAGAGATTCTCAGAAGGCTGTAAAAATTCTGGGTGACAGTGTAGGGCTGTTCCTTGCCGGAGATGTTCGTGGCTGGACAGGGACCTGGATGGGGTAAGAGCCATCGTGGTGTGGACAGAGAGATCTCCAGGGCTCCCTCCGGCCTGGTCTCTCCTGCCCTGGGGTCACCCACAGCAAGGTTTTGCAGCACGGGAGGTTTTTCCTCTCCTCCCACCCCTCCCCACAGCCAAATGTTGTTACAAGCCTCGGGGTAAAAGCGGCTCAGAGCCGCTCGCCATGTGCCTCTCTGTACATTAAAATGTTTGAGGAGTTTAAAAGTGCACCGTTTGCTAAAAACAGACACCCTCAGGCTTCTGCTTGAGGAGCTGGAGGCAGGAATTCTGTTTCAAAGCTGCTTCAGATGCCTGATGGTTGTATCAGAAAATGCTCCTGCTTATGCGGGGCTGGTGCCCGCGGTGGATTCGGGCAGCCCAGAGCCTCCAGCCTTTGTGTCTGCTGGATTTGGAACACTACAAGTTTTATTTTGAGGGGATTTATACACAAGGCTGCCGTGTCTGGAAACTCGAGAATTGGTGTTGTTTAAGATTTTTTTCCTTCCTGTGCTTTGGGTGGGGATATAGATGCGGTTTTCAGTTTTGTTGGAGTTGAAATCCCCTCGGTCTGGGGTTTTTCTTTTCCCCCAAAACGACAAGAGTAATCAGCACAGCGCGTTTGAATTGCTCTGGAATTAAATTTCAAGTGGAGCAGCATGGTAGCTATTTCATTACCTTGGAATTTATTCCAGAATTAGGAACCAGCATTTTCAAATTTCACTCCCTTGTGCAGCTTCTTGAGCCAGCCCTTGTTTGTGACAGGCTGAGCTCCAGCAGGAACAGGTTTAATTTATTAATTGGAGGCAGCAGGCATCGAAAGGTTCTGCATTTGGGCATGAACACATCTATATTTGCATCCCTTAACTAGAACAAATGGATGTCAGTGTTCAGCCCTGGATTTTCATAGGAGCCAAGGAAGTTACTCTTCTCTTTGAAAACCCTAAATTCAGGGGAACTATTTTTTTAAAAAATTATTTTTGCAGTGACTCTGTAGTTTCATAACCATCAAGAAGAAACACTGATTAACTCAAGTTCAGTGACTCTGTCCTTCCTTAGCCCAGCTCCTTGGAGTTATCTTGGAGATTTTGTTCTGTTGTTGTGTCCCAAGTTTGTCAGTTCTTCTTCAGCAATATTTCTGAAATTCTGTCCTTTCTGAACAAATGCCCAGCATCTTATCTGCTGTCAAGGCTGTTGGGGCCTCATCTCCCATCCTTTATCTCTTATCCCTTCCAGTCCTCTTGGAAGCTGCTGGATGGCTGCTGTTTTCTCTGGCACTGACAGCCCCATCAATTCTCTATCCCCTCCCTGGTCCCCTTTCTTCCTCCTGCTTTTTATCAAGATAAACTTTTATTTTTATTTCTGAAGACGTTCTCTTTGTTTCCTCTCTGGTGTCAGCGTTGTCCTCTTGCTGCTGGCTCTGTTAATGTGGATGGATCCAGGCTCCCCAGTCCATCCCTCCTTCTTTCAGGCACAGTTTTCCTGTCCTCGGCCCTTTCTTGCTCTTCAGGGGCCAGAGTTTCCTTCAGATTTAGAAAAATGCAGTGATTAGGGTTGGCCAGCTTGTTTTAGCCCTGAGCAGTGACCACATGCAGCCACCCACGTCTCCAGGCAGAGGATGTGTGCTGGGGGATTGCAGACTCCCACCAGGACTCTCCTCTGGCACATTTGGGACATGCCATCCTCTGCAAGAGCATGGGAAACGCCAAGGAAAGCTTGGTGGTGGTGTGGGGAATGCTGCCTCTCCCAGTGAGGATTCCTCTTGTCCAGCAGTGCAGCCAGTCTGTTCTGTGAGCCTCGGATACATCAGCTGAAGTTTGACTTCATCACTGTTTTACTGCTGGTTTTGTTGCAGCACTTCTGTGCACAGGCCTGGATCCTTCATTCCTGGCGAATTTGCTGCTGTGACCATGGTTGAAGGTTTCTTCACTTCTCATCTCACTTATCCCAAGAAAGCTGTTTATTCCAACAGGGACACTGGTTTCATCCCTGCTACCTGAGAATAATCCCAGACTGATGCAGAGTTGGAAATCTTGAGCCTGGCAAAGTGCTGAACACTTTTGGTTCCTGACCCTTTTGCTGTCTTTTGTACCTCACTCCCTGTGGGCTCAACATAAACCTCTCCTTGGGGAAGAATCCTCCTCTTATTTTCACTGCTCACACTCGAGGCACCTTTTGCTCTCTCCAGCACAGCCTGGGGAAGATATTTAGGGGACAAGTTCTGGCTTTAAACATTCCAAATTTCTTAACCCCCTTCCAAGGGCAAACAGCTGCTTGCAATAGCTGAGGGTAACACCTAGATGAACAAATCTGGTTTGTCCAGAAAAAGAAACCCAAAAAAGCTTCCCAAAACCAGCATGGCCTAAGATGAAATGGAGTCATTGCAGGATAATTAACATCCCTTGGATACTGGAGTGTGCAAAGGTGCATTTGATCCCATTCCTGTAAAGACCTGATTAGATTATGGTAATGAAAATCTTCGGAGCTGCGTTGTTGTTACGGGAAAGCTCCTTTTGAATTCAGCACAGCAATAATTCGCTCCCTTTGATCAGAAGAAATGTCAATTACATTCATATTTGAGCTGGAGATCATATAAACAAGCCCAGTCCTTTCAGTGGTGCATGGTTAACAGAAAAAAAAGTAATTAAAGCACATCAATAGCATTTCTCAGAAAGCATGTGTAGGGGCTAAGAACAAAGTACAGAATCTTACCCTGCTTCTTGTTATTCTCCAGGTTAATAAAAGATATTTTTCCATCAGCTTGGTGGTCATCCACATATTCAAAACACTTTGTTCCCTGGCAGATACTCTTCCTTTTCCACCTTGTCCAAGAGGAGAAAGGCACCTCTGGGGAACTGAACTAAACCAAGCACCCAGGAATCTTCAGAGGGGCTCCAGGTGACAATATCACCTGTGAATTGTCTTGTTATTGATGAGGAAACTGGGTAGAGTTTTATGATTCAATTCCAACATTGAGTAAAATAGCAAATATGTTTCATATTGTGGCTTCCTAAGAGAAGAGCCTGGTGGGAGGACACGGGAGAGTTCTTGGCCTGTGTGCAGCAGGTGGGAAACTGAAATATGCTGTTGGGGAACTGAATTCTCCTTGTTACTTAAGGGGGGTGGTTTTTTTTGCTTTCAGCTAAAAATAAAAGGGATAAATCAGGGTCAAGAGTTTCTATTTGTGCAGGCTGATGTGAAACAGCTCTGGAGAGCTCACTGCAACCGTGTAGTGAAGGATGAAAAGGTTTTATAGATCCTTATCCTGCCCCACAGTGATGTTCATTCTGGGCGCTGTGTGAAGCAGGACAGCCTAGTTAGGGAAGAGAGAAGATCTGCTTTTCCCTCTGTTCCTCAGTCCCACCACATAGAATGGGCTCAGGAATGAAGAGTTTGGATTTTTTTGGCTGTGATCTGGGTGCACAAAAGTCCCTGGATTCATTGCTACAACACCCTCAGGCATGGGATGTGGTTCTTGGAGTTGGACTTTGAGCCTTGTGGGTCCCGACTCAGAATATTCTATGATTCCCTAGATCAGTGTGTGTCATGGTAATGAAAGTGGTTGAAATGAGCTGGAGAAGTTACTGGAAGAACAAAAGGGAGGAAATGATGCTGAGCTGGGAGCTACCAAATATGTGTAAGTTGATGTGTGATGTAGTAACTACACTGTGCAAATTCCTAAGGAAAATATTCCTAGAAAGAAGCAATTTCAAGGATAATAGTTAAGCACTTCAGGGACAGGTTTATATTATATTCAGAACAGGAACATACACTGGCATAAGTCTTGACTCTGAGCAAAGCTGTGTGGCAAGAAAATAGGGGAAATATTCCCTCCTCTCCCCTGCAAAGCATCAGATGTGTTCCATGCCAGGGATGCACTCTGCTAAACAACTTTTCCAGGCACAGCAACACGTAGGCTTTTTTTTACACATGCTTGATCTGCAAGTCCATGGACAGGACTGGTTAACTGGGCTCTAGTGGGAAGGATCCACGAGGCAAAAACAGGAGTGTGTTATTGCAGGGCAATTGTTTTAGTGCACAGGCTTTGCACAGCGCATCTATCTCAGCGAGCAGACGCTGCTTTGTGTCACTGGCCAAAAATTTTCACGGTCTGCTTCAGCAGGCAGACTTGCAGAATAATAAACAAGATTTCTGTGTGTGTGACTGCAGCAAATACTTGTTGACGGTGACTGCTGCATTTCTTTCAGAGGTCCTGCCAGCTTTAATTAACTCAGGTTTGTTCTGAACCGCGCCGAGATTAGGAAGTTGTTTGCAATCTATTTGCATTGTAATACACAACCCAGAACATCGCTCTCCCCGACTGCAAACCTCTCGTCTGCCTTTCCACGAGTGAATTTGAACCCTGGCCATCCTCCCTGCTCCATTTAGCTCCCGCTTTTTTAGCACAGGTTTGGGGACACTGGCTGGGTTTGAGCAGCTGGGGAGAGGGCGATTGCCTGCCAGGCTGCCTGCGCTGGTCACACCCAGCCGCCGTCAAGATCGCAGCATTTCTTTTCAGATGTGCTTGTTTCATATCTTAGAGGTTTTTCCACATCGCCTGCTCTCCTTTGCCTTCTGTGAGCACTTGGGGTCTCCGATTCAAGGTCTGGAATCTCCTGGAGGCTGGAGTTGCCTCCAACTGTTGCTGTGCGGAGCTCGGAGCAGGGGTTGGATTTTGGGGGTGTGAATTTGGCTGTAATTACACAAGAGTGGTCCAAACACATTTGCAGCTCTTCCATAAGGGCTCCGGCACAAATTCTTCCAGTGTTTCACCATTCATTGCTTTACCCTGCTAGGACAGGCAGCCAGGCTCTGCCAGGGATGCTGCTGCACCTCCTCCTGCTGCTCCCGGCCCTGCTCGCTCTGCTCTCAGCAATCTCCTTAAAATTTAAGTTCTGGGTTAATGAAACAGAGCAAAGCCTGTTCTCCCTGGCAGCACAACTGGCCAAAATGACAGTTCCCACTCTGGCTGGGACAGAGATTGATGTTTGTGTGCTGTAGAGGAAAAAAGCTCCAGTAGTGCTGGGAGAGAAGGGAAAACACAGGGATAATGGAAATAGAGGATAAATAAGTGCTGCTGCGAAGTTTATTAGATGATTGTGTTGGATTGGTTAGGACATGATTTGTTTTCTTTTTCAGGGGAAGGGAAAAGTAAAGTAACTTCTCACCGCTGCATTGTGCAGTTGGTAGTGCAGGGAAATTGGTTTCTAATGCTGATGTATTTTAACTCACCCCTTCAGCTTTCAGTACTGAAACCCGTAATTATCTGTATGGAAATGTTTTCATGACAGCAGGCCAGGCTGTGATTTACCCAGGAGGTGGTGTCACCACCTCTCCAGGGGCACTGAGAGCTGTGGTTACTCATTCTCTGTGGAAAAGAGGAGTTTTACCTTGTGCTCTTTAATAACCTCTTCATCCCTCTGCTGCCCTCCCGACCACGCTGCCATCCTCCCACCCCTGGAAGAGAAACCTGCCCCATCCAGCGGGAGAAGTGCTCGGAAGAGCTGAGCTGTGGCCAAAATAGGGCTGAAAAGGTGATTTTCAGTTTAGTGCAGAGCTCTCCTTCATCTCTGCTGCCGCTCCAAGCTGGCCTGGGTCAAGTGCTCCACTTAACAGTGGAGAGCCTCAGTGCTGGGAGCAGCCCCAGGAATGGTCCTGCTGCGGGGATAAAAGCCCTCAGCACGCAGTTACTCAGCGTGGGTGGAAATGGAGAGCTCCAGGCTTTTAAAAACAAATGTTTCTGGCCCAGCAAGCCAGAGACAGCCCAGCCAAGGGGCCACCTGCTCCTGCTCATGTTTGAAGTGGAGCTTGGGTCTCCTCTCGTGTCACAAATGCTTTGAGTTGCTGCCAGCTATCAAATACTAATATTGTTTTATATAATGGAGCCCTCTGTGCTCCTCTGGAGGACCAGCAGGGCTATAATCATTGCCTGAGGGGCTTCAAAAATCTCAAATGTTTTTGCTCGATAGCTCTGGGAGGTTTTTCTTTGGAAGAAGTCCTGTCCCAGGGGAGCTGCTCTCCTCTTCACTAGCAGGAACACAGGAACTCCTTGTGACACTAATGGCAGCTGTGCCTGCCTGAGCTCCCACTAAGAGACTCCACATAACAAAGCTCAGCCTCCACAACATAAAATGCAATGGGAAAAAGGTGAAATTGTAAAGGGGCTCCTTCTGATCTTGCCCAGCATCAATTTTAACGTGATGGACAGCCGGAGATTCCTGGAGATTCGCTCTCTGTGGTAAAAGCAGTTTGTTTCCTGGATTTCTTTCCCTTTCCTGCAGTCAGCCTCCCTCCCTCTGCTCAGGGGCTGCTCGAGTCCTTCTGGTTCGTCACCCAGACGTGCCCTGAGGGCAGGGCTGCTGTCACCTCCAGAGCTTCCCTGGCCACTCCTGCCAGGCCCCATCCATCAAGGAACAGGTTGGGGAAAGCAGGAGCTGCCAGCCTGAAATAAATCACGGCTCTGAGCAGCACCAGCTTCTCGCTCCTGTTTTTCCTGCCCCATCCCTGAAAGCTTCCCAGCTCTTGGGGGGGCTGTGGGATCTGGGTCTGCTCAGGCCATGGAGACAATGCCTTGTGTTGCTGGGTCATCCCTGTGCCAGCTGGGAATTCAGGGTTGGAAGGCGCCCATCCACAGGCGCTTGGGCAAAGTGGAAGTGTTGATTTTATTATTATTTTTATTAACTCCTTCCCAGTGAGCAAACAGATTCCATGTCATTGCATGTGATCCACATCCAGAGAACTATGTGAATGATGTCCCTTTCCTGGATTAAGGAATGCCAAGGCTTCTGTGCTGTGGTGGGATTTCTGGGATAAAACGTGGGGGTCCTAATTTACAGTTTGCTCACGACTGGGAGTGCTGATTAATGTAGTTATGAAAAGTAGTAAACAAAAATATGGAAAACACTTCAAATTTGTTGGTAGCGCTTCTGCGGTTGTTGAACATCAGAAAATCAGTGGTACAAGACCTACAGAATGTAAAGAGAGCGTGGAAGAGGAACCTTTCCCTTCCTCCTAAAAAATAAAGGAAGTAGGAGAAAACAGGTTTGGAGTTTTGAAAACATGCTGTGTTTGATGAATCACAACCCCTCTCTTGAATGACTTTACTTTTAAAGGTACCAGTGCATTGCAAGTTTAATTCCTCTGGTTTGAAATCTTTCTTGAAGCTGTTTTGCTTGAAGGAACACTCAGTGAGTGTGGACAGGATGGAATGAAATGATGAATGGTCCTGTAAACATCCCTGATCACGGTGCACAAACATGCAAACACTCATGGATCGCCTTGGTGGAGCAGAACAACCAGGAGCTCCTCGGAGCTGGGAAATGCAGGGTCTGGATGTGTGAGCAAAGCTTCTGTCAACAAAAAGACAGTTTCAGTAATTTTTTATTCTCAAAACAATTTTGAATTTCTAACGTTGAATTCTAGGCATCTAACTTAAAACCATGCCCGCTTTTTTCCCTTTTTTGTGTGTTTTTGTTTGTTTTACAGGATTCATTTCACTCATTTTCACCCCACTAAAAGGTGAACTCATGGTTAGCACGATACCTTTAATCTTCTCCTTTTTTATTTCTCCTTTTTATAGCACACCTTGGGACGCCTCTTTGCTCCGCACCTTAATTTTAATCATGCACCGAGAGCAGCCTTTATATTATTCAGGCAATCTTGGTGGAATAAAAAATGGAAATTGTTATTTGTCCTTGATGGCTCCATTTCCCGCGGAGCCCGTTCGGGATGTAAACACGCCAGGCTTCACTTCCCAGCTCCTAAAGCAAGACTTCCAGGTGTGTCAGGATTACACACGGAGCATTAGGAGGTTTAAAATGTTTTTCCTGTCAGGATGGGAGTCGCAGCAATTTTAGGCATTTGCTGCAACGCCCCGTCCCATGCTCGCTCTAATAGAGGTTGTTATGATGCCTGTTTTGGAAGTGGTGTTATTGATGAGCTGCTGCTCCGCAGAACCCAGATTGCCTTTCCAGTCTGCTTTCTGCTCACAAGTTGTTTTCTCGGTGGGAAATAAATTGTTTTCACTGTGGGAAATGTTGGTTGTTTACTAATAAGTTGCTTTCTCGCTGGGAATAGACTTGGAATGTTAAGGATGGAAGATGGGGTTTTGTCTTGTGCTGGTGAAGGAAGTACAATAAGCCCCAAGTCCTTGAGCTGTGGGGACTTTTTAAACAGAAGATTTATGATGTCCTGTGTCAGTCTTGCACCTTATAGGATTTTAAGAGGACACAGGGAATTGTATCTTGGCGGTCACTCTGAGCTGAAGGAATTGTGGTCAAGCGAGGCTGCCTGTTGATGGAAGAGGAGCATGGATTTCACTGGAACTTGAGCTCATCTGCAGCTCTTCCAGGGGAAGACTTGTGTCTTTTTTATTGCATTTCTATCGCAGAATCACAAAGGTTGAAAAAGGTCTCCAAAGCTGAGTCTGTGACTGATCAACCAGACCAGTGTTTGCAGGTGAAACAGTCCCGAAATTCCCCCAGAGTGTAGCTGGATGTGTGGTGTGTTTGCTTCCTTCACAGCAATCCTCCCTGGAGTCATTAAAACTCCAACAAAATCCCCCCTCTGTGGTGGTGGGAAGACTGGATCAACATTTTCTTCTGGAGGTGTTTGGACAGAACAAACTCCAACTGAAATATATTCAGTGGAACACGGGTTTCATAGCTGGAAAAATTGAGTGGGAAAATATTCAGAAATTAATTTGCTCCCTATATTTTTCTTCAAATTTTGTTTCTGTAGGTCAGAGCAACTTTTTTATGTTGCATTTTTATGTGAGATTTCTGAGATCATCCTAGAGTTCACAGAATCATTGTAGGATAATTTGGGTTGGAATGGGACCTCAAAATTCATCTCATTCCAGCACCCTGCCATGGGTAGGGACACCTTCCACTAGACCAGGTCATGGTATTCAGGAGGAATTTCCTCATGGAAAGGGTTCTTAAACACTGGAAGGGGCTGCCCAGAGAGGTGTGGTGTTCCCATCCCTGGAGGTGTCCAAGGAAGGTCTGGATGTGGCACTCAGTGCCTGGGCTGGGGACAAGGTGGGAATTGGGCACAGGCTGGACTTGATGGTCCTGGAAGGCTTTTCCAACTGAAATATTTCTGGAATTCTGTGATACTGTGAAGTAAAAAAGACCCAATCCCATCCAGGGAATGCATCTTTCTTTCTTGGACCAGGGGTGCATTGGATATTGGGGAATATTTCTTCACTAAATTAGGTTGTCAAGTATTGGAACAGACTTCCAGGGCAGCAGTGGGGTCACCATCCCTGGAAGTGTTCAAAAAAATGTGTGGATGTGGTGATTCTGGACATCGTTTAGCAGCGCTGGTTTAATGGAAGGGTTTAATCCTGGGGGCCTTTTCCAGCCTTAATGACTCCATGATTCTGGGAAATATTAAAGAAAGCTGACACATGGTTTCTGTAACACTTTTGTTCAGGTGAAATATAAGATTTGTGTATTTCCAGGAGGTTTTGAACTTGTTAATAATTCTCTGTTGATCAAATGGGGTAAAACTGCTGGAGAGAGCTTTTCTGAGGGAGAAACAAGATGGTTTTCCAGCAGCCAGAACTGGGATGTGCAAACACACTGCACACTTGGGCATGTATGGCTCAAAGATGTTTTAAATGGGGAGGAAAAACCAGATTATTTTACCTGGGGGGAACTTGTACATATTCCCCCCAAAATGGACTACATGATCCCCCACTTCCTTTCCTGGAACACTCCCAGAAAACTAAAAGATGTAAAAAAAAAAAGAGATTTTGTATCTATTGGAGGATTTGCATAGAGTAACTGCAGTTCCTGCTGTAAGTCATTGGGTGCCACCTGTGAACACAGATGTGAGCCCTTGGTGGCCTCTATAAATTAAAAGAATGACTGCAAAAGGATAAATCTAAAAAAACCTAAAATTAAAAAAGGCAGAGAAAACCGAGGAAAAATCTGGGCAGGGGGTGAAGGATTTGCCAGATGTGCAGAAGAGAAATCACAGGAGTGAAAGGGAGCAGCTGCTGGAGGGTGGGATCTTCCTTCCAGGCTGGGAAAAAGTTCTTGGAGTCAGCTCAGGGCCTTGCTGGGCCACGAGAAACTTCTCCTTGATTCCTGAATCATGGAATTGTTCAGGGTGGAAAAGCTCTGCAAGATCTTGGAGTTCAACCATTCCTGCCAATCCCACCACCGCCCCTTGTCCCCAGGTGCCACATCCACATGGCTCTGAAATCCCATCAGAGGTGTTGGGCAAGGAAGAATTTGGGAGGGAAAGGATGTTTAAAAGCTTGGAGTAGCAATTCAGATTTGGGTATTTAAAAGGAAGTCAAGTCCAGGATCTCTGTGTGGAAAAATGGAATTTGAATTTGTTTTCCAAACGGAGCCGTATAAAATTCTTCTCCCAACCACAGGATCCAAAGGAACTGTTTTAGGTCACTTCCCCTTTGTTTGTTTTCGGTTTTTTAAAATTTTATTTTAAATTTTTTATTTGGGTTTTTACATTTCATTTTGTGTTTGCTCCATCCTTGCAGTTCCTTGCCTTTTTGGAAGCTGCATTCAGTTGTCTGTTCTCTAGAGACAGGAAACTGCAGAACTCTTTAGAAAAACCCTTTCAAAACTCTTTTGGAAAATCCCTCTGAGCCCAACCCTTCACCCAGCACTGCCAACCTGTTGTCCCCCTGTTGCCACCACTTATTTTCCACCCAGCCTTGGTGGCTGTTCTCAGGTTTTTCCTCCATCCACTCCATATTTTAACAAATTGGGATGCCCAAGATGCAGCTCAGTGCTCCAGGTGATGACTCCTCAAGGACACAGGGAGAGGGAACATCCTTATCTCTCCTTCCCCCTTACTTTTGATATCGGTTTAGATCTGTCTGATAGAAAACTGTCACCACCTAAAGTCACCAAACTGGGGCTGGAGGGAGGAGCTCATGCTGGCATTTGGATGTCAGTAAATATTTAGAAAGGTAGAAAGGCTGAAATGGGAATTTTGTGGTGTTGGAGCAGAGGAACAGATGGATTTCAGCTGTGGTTTCATTTAGGTCAAGGGAAATCTAATTAACAGAAATTACAGCAGTTGAGCCTGGTATTAGCGCTGTATTCACAGAAACTATGATTTTTACATTAAAAAAGGTAATTATCTGTTCCTGTGAAGCAGTAGAGGAGACATAACAGCTGTCAGAGGGCATTTGGTGTATTTTACTCATGGAATTTTATTGCTAAATATAATTATAATAATGATTTTTTTTCAGTGATGGTGAGACTGAGGGGATTGCTCCTGGAATGAGGAGCAGTGATTCCTATTTAGCAGTCTTCCAAGGAATTTATCAGGGCTTCTTAGGCTTTGTTTTGTGGGCATAGCTGGGAAAAATAATCCAAGTGGATTTTTCAAATGGGTTATTTGAATTGTGGACAGCCAGAGACTGAGAATTCAAGTCTTAAATTGGCCTTAGAGACAAATTAAGCAAAACTGAAATAAAGCTTTGTTAATGCTGAATGTCTGAGAGGCTTCTTCATAGTTGTTAAGGCAATTTTAACTAATCCCCTTTAACTTGATATTTCCAGTTAATTTGGATTTGTATCTCAGGGTCTGACAAACCCTGAGATAAAACTCGTGTTAAAATGAACTTTTTGTAGGGATAAAGCAGAATTTTGTTGTGCATCTCAGTGGAATGGTACCACTTTGCTGAAATCCAGAGGGTTTTCCCTCTTGCTGAAATTGTGACAAGGGAAGGAGTTGTGTCCTGGATGACTAATTTTAATTGTTAATTTCTAATTAATTGATTTTTCTGGGGCTGATCTCGAAAATTTTTCTTTTCTCTGGAACAAACCTTGCCTTTGTCGGGTAAAATTCAAAATGGTCTCATTTTTTTGGGGCCCTCAACATTCTTTAATTTGAAAACGTGGCTTTGTACATTCAGACATTGCCTCTTGCACAGAACTTCAGAAAAATCCCCGGAGGAAAAAAAATCACAGAACTTTATAAATACCCCTGGAAAAACAATTTACAAAACTTTATAAATAATGCGCCTTGAGGAACAATTCACAAACTCGTTTAAAAACTGACTCCGGTGGAGAGGCGTGGTCTGAAAAGCTGGAGGAAAGCTCAGCTTGTGCTGGTGTTGGGTCTGAGCCTGTCCAGAAAGAGCAAAGTCACGTCCTGGGTGGCATTTAATGATTTTGTCATTGTGCTGACATTGCTGCCGCCGGTGGTTTGTTTATCCAGCCTGCCTGAGGCACCGGAGCTCCTTGGGAGCTTTGACGTGCAAAGCCCTCCCAGGAACAGGTTTGGAGCCAAGGAGGGCTCCTGGGCTTGCTGGGCTCCGTGACAAAGGATGGATCCACGGGGATGAGCTTCCCCACTTCTATTTCTGCGGAGATGGTCAAGGTGATGGAATTAGCGCGGAAATATCCGTAACAGCTCATCGGGGATCTGAAGACATTTGTGCTCAAAGATTTTTCAGTTCGTTAAGAAATCAAAGTAAAGTAAAAGTTAACTACTAAATAATCACTGGCTTCTGAAGATAATTTGCCTTCGAATTAGGTCAGCTATTGAGAGGGAAGGGCTTTCTCACACTTGGACTCCTTCAAAAGCACTTTTGAGAGACGTTTTTCCTCCCCCGGTGAGCAGCACGCGTTCAGATTTAACCAGGTGACGTTTCCACCCTGGAATGTCAGCCGGGTGCCCTAGAAAATCTTGCCAATCATCTTCCCACTTGATCTTTGGGGATGAATTGGGATGTGCTATTTTCCCTGTGTTTCATGTGGAAGGGAGGCAAGGGAGTTCAAGGTTGTGGGTGGCTCCTATGGGTTTGGCTGGATCTCTGTTATTCCTTTGAAATTCCAACATCTCTTCAGTGGAAGAGTTTGGGTGCTCTGTTTTCCACCATGAGAAGAGGCAATTTAGGGTCAAATACTTTTGCAGCTTGAGATAAATTGGTGACAGTTTCAGGATGAAGCTGTTTGACTTCAGCACAGTCTCTTAAGGTGTGGTAAATTTGGCAATTTTCCTAAATTCAGGCTAACAGGACTTCAATATGTTCAGTATCTTGGAATAAACTTCACTTCTTAAATATTTACAACTGTTCTTAGAGTAACTGAGCTGCTACTGCCTGAACAAAAGTAAGTGTCAGCTAAAACAAGTGTTACTGTTTAATGGCACAAAAGAAACTTAACTATGGCTGAAGAATTTCTGGGTATTGATATTCTGGTTTTAGCAGATTTAGTTGTTACCCCTTCATTAGTTATTGCCACTTTTTTGATATTGGAATTTCCTTCTCACCCAAGTATATTTTTACTTCAATTCTTAGCCTTTTTTTTTTCTCCCCCCACATAATGAACTTCATTAGTGAGTAGGATTTAGCCTGATTTTTAATGTAGCTGATCCAAACTGAAACACATCAACCACGAGCCTCTGAAAACGGTGGAATGGGAATGTTTGCAGACTTCTGACAAATACCGAGCTGTTGATTGCAGAGACATTTTCATGAGTGAGTAGCAAATGTTTCTGGAGAGATCATTTACAGTGAGGCTGCTCTGATTGAGTTATTTGCTGCATTTCTGTGCTGCCTTTTTTTTTGGTTGTTGTTTGTTTTCTCCAAGGGAAGTCATAATAAAAGATGAGTCTGAAAATAGGCCCCGTGTCTGGTGGTTATGGATGTGCTGCTATAAATAGTGGGACTTCTGGGGGCTTTTTGTATGTCACAATGAAATCAATCCTGGGATAATTATGCTACTCTGAAGAAGCTGGAACATCAGCTTAGTCTTTTATGTGTGAATAGATAGGAGTGACTTTATTGATAGTACAATAATTGAACATTATGGAAACTGTTCAGCATCTTCCCTAAGTGTGGAAGTGCCTATAAGTGTAACAGAAATTCAAATTTGATCTGATCCCAACAGCTTTTCCATAAGTGGGGGGGGTCTTTCTTTGCCTCTGTCAGCAGGAATGTAAGAAAATGCAGTTTTTCATCATAATGCCAGCAGCAGTCAAAAAGTCTTAATATTTTTGTTTCCTTCTAAAAGGAAATGAAGTGTGAATGATGTATTTTGTCCCATTTTACCAATACAGTTGTTAGAAATTCTGTTAAAGGGTTTTAGGAGGGTGCTCTTCTTGCCCGTGATCTGAGTCTAGTTCATGAGAGATTTTTACACCAAAACAACTATTAAATAAGAAAGAGATTTTTTGGTAAAAAACCCCCCACCAATAATCCTAGACCAAATTCAGAATCTGAATCTCTTAGGACTAAGGAAGTACCAGCCCAAAAAGACCAGTAATATTTATGTTAATATTTGCTTTAAAGGCAAGATAGATTTGGGAACTCCAGGTAAATTTCTCCACTAAAAATATGGGAAGAAGTTTTGTTTTCCTGCTTAGCTTTGCTCTGGAATGTGGTGCTAACAGAGGGAAAAGAGATTCCTTGTTAATACTTTACAATTATTTTCTAGTTCTGCTCCAAGGGCATTGGGTTTTCAATGTACAGGGCAGTTGTACATAGGAAAATCTAATGGAATGACTGGAAAGAAAATCACCTTGTGGGTGTTTTTTAAGACCTTCCCATGGTTGGCATTGTGGAGGTTCCTCTTGGGCCTGTCTGGCTGATGTCACTCAAATAGTTGGGTGTATCCCAGGAGCAGTAATGGCTGATTTTACAGCAGAGAAACTGTTAATCCATTTCCTTGCCTTATGTACGTAGATTTTTATGTGCATATAGATTCAAGTAGAGTGAAGACTTCCAGGAGAAAGCTCAAAAATGACTTTTCTAACGCCTTCATGGCTATTAAAATAAGAGCATTTGAATCCAGCCCTATCTATAGACAAGTTATAAATAGGTTCCAGCAAGAAAATGATTTGTCACTAGCAATTATTAAAAACTTTCCAGTTAAATACAAGCTATAACCTCCCTCTTAAAAACAGAGAGGGCTGAATTATTATTTTAGGTTTCATCTGGGTCATTTTCGAACATGAATAAAACATTTCCCTTGCACAAATCATTCATCTCCACGAAACCTTCAGGAAGGGTCGCAGAAATGACCAGCAGAGGTGAAGATGTTCATGCAGATTTTCGTGGTGATGGAAGAGCTTTTTTAGAAACAAGGGGAGAAAGCAGAATGTGAGAAGAAATCCATCAGTGTGGGGGGGAGAAATGAAGTGCTTTACTCAAATGGCACCACGACTGAATTAGTCAGGGGCTGAAGGCTTATTTCCAACAAAATATGTTCACCCAGCTATTCAGAGTGTCCTCATGAGGAATTCCTGCTGTGTGAGACATCAGTCACAGGCCAATCTCCTGGCTTGTATTGAAATTGCTGGGTGAAAAGGTGATTTAACGTCTCCAGTGATTGTTACTGGATTATACATCAGGGCAGAGTGAAATGGCAAAGCTTTATTGTCTGATACTGCATTGCAGAATTGGTATTAGGTTAAATCATGTTGGTTGGTCATAAATCAGAGACACACGGGTAAAAAAAAAAAAATGAATATACACAGCCTCTTATTGCTGTGGCTTTGTTTGTGGCTTTTTCCACTAATTCGTGCTTAAAATTCAGCTCTGGCTGCTGGAAAAACAATCCCAAACCCATCAGCACTGGAAGGACCTGATAGGAGCAGTGATTTGGGGGAGCTGTTGGAAATGCTTGTGAGTGGGGGCTGGCTCTGCAAAAATCATGGAGGAATCATTTGTGAACAGAAAATTTAACTGCAGAGATCATATGTGACTGCTTAATTCCTTGATTTGATGGGCATTTCGGGGGGAATAAATCAGAAAGTTGGACACTTGGACTCTTCCAAGGATGGGGCAGCTACAGCTTCTCTGGGCAACCTGTGGCAGGGCCTTCCCACCTCCACAGGGAACAATTCCTTCCCAATTTCCCATCCACCCCTGCCCACGCATTCCCTGTGTCCTGTCACTCCAATAAAACATCATCAAAAGAATCAATTCAACAATGGCATCAGCATCCAGAAGAACTTTGGATAACTGGGGACACGGGCCCAGAGCCAGAGGCCTTCCTCTGGGCCTGTTGCTTGTTCTGGCTACCATTTAATGTTTTTTATGCAAAAACAAAGTAAGAAGAATAAGCTGATGAAGGAAGATTATTTTTCTTTCCTTTTATTTTTTAATTACTTGGAATATCTGGTTAAAATTCAAGAGTCTTCTCCTCAGATTTTAAATTATTTGCTTTTGCTGTCACCATGCCAGTTTTGGTGGCACTCGAAAGAGGTTTTGCCTGTGAGAATGTGGTTCCACACCTGACTGCAATAACGAGTCATAAAATCCAGAAAGAAATGATTAAAAAAAATTCCCCTGCTATTAATTGGAGTGGTATTATTTCTTTGTATGTTATTTCATTTGGGCTTTGGAGGATTAATTTACTGGAAGTGTCTGAATTGCAACAGAAATGCTGATTGTACTGAAATCACCTTAAATGAGTCAGAAAAAAAAATAGGTTTTTACAGTCAAGCTCCTTCTGCCTTTTTTTTTTTCCTCTTTGAAAGTTTTTCCTTCCTTTCCACCTGATTTGTCCTTATAAAAATATTCAAATTCTAGTTGCTTTTTGGAAATCTGGAAAGTCTTAATCCAGCTCGATTTGAAATTTTAGACACTTGGCTACACTATGGCTTTGCAACTGATATCTAAATATCTGTAAAGTGAAAGTTTGGGGCTAGGAAGTGGAGTAAATTCCATGGGAATGAGCTGAACTGGGAACCACCTATGGGCACCAACCTCTGGTCTTGATTCTACCTGGTTTTTTTTAGCTGTTATTCCAGAAACTTCAACACTTCAACAACCTGTGCTGGCTCTTTGCATTCAACAAATCAATTTTTGTTTGTATTCATGCCTTTTTATTGAAATATGTGTCTGTAGTGATGACAGATTTATGGGATACAAGGATCTGCTGGCCATCCTGAGGTATTACAAGGTTTTTTAGTGTAATAGAGAAGTGCTTCCCATTGCTTTGGCTCAGCTGGCAAAACCAAATCAGTTTTACAGCTGATGCCTTGGGAAGGCTGAGCTGGAACAGGGACTGGACAGAACTGGAGAATAAAGTAGATATTTATTAAAAGGCCTTTAGGGTATACCTTGGGCAGGACAAGAGCTTGGCCAGGCTACACCCAAGGTGGACACAAAATGGTCACAAAATGGACACAAAATGGACAAACAGTCACCAGGTCTCACACTTTTATAAGTTTTGGTCCCTTTGCAGATTGGGGTTGAATTGCCCAGTTCCAGCTCCAGGCTGTGAGGTCCCATCCTGCTTGTCCCTCCCTCCAGCCACCCTTGTTTGTGCTGTTGGGCTGAAAGTTGTCCTTGGTGTGCAGCAGGAACAGGATTTGTTTTGTGTCCCTGCTCTGTGCAGAGCTGAGTGACCCTGACTGTGAGCTCAGAGCTGCACCCTGGGCAGCACAGAGCCTGAAATACATGGGAGATAAAACTTCAGGCATCGCAGCCTCAGCCTGAAATCTTAATTCAAGCCGCTCATTCCAACCGGTGTTTTTTGACATTTCCACCATTCCCGATGTCAGTTTTGGGTAATTGCTGTGTGTTAATGGAAGCGTTGCTCTGGAAAACCTGGGAAGCTGGAGTCCATAGCAGCCAATTAACACAATTTAACAGCTGTTCAAAGGGATAATTGCCTGATGTTAGCATCACCTAACGTTGTTTTTAATGCTAATTATGCCCAATTCACTCTCCCGTCCCGGCTCCAGGTATGTTTCCAAACGTGACAACGGCAATATTTGTGTTCCTGCCAGCTGCACTCTGGAGTTTTGGAGGATTTTGTGGCTGGGCTGGTAAATCAGAGCTGAATATTCCTTGCTGAAGGATCGTCTCCCTGAATGGAGATGTTGTGGTGTCACATTTACCCTCTCCCTGGGGATTTCTTGGTAGGATTGGAAAGCCAGAAGAAAACAAGCCACAAAAACTTCCACAGCCCAGCAGATAGCTCAGGTTTTGTTAGTTTTTCCAGAAAATTGTAGTAATTTCCAGAGTAATTCCCACTCTTTTTAATGAACTTTATGCTGCATCCATAGTCCCGTTCACTCGGAATTTCTTGTAAAATTACAAGATTGCATCTATATTTTTTTCTTTGAAATCCAGCCTCTTGATTTCTGTGAATTCCAGAAGTTACTTTTTATTTATTTTTTTAAGACTTATTTGCTCCGTATCCTCCTGCTAACAGCTGTCTAAATTTTTCCACTTTATATAAATGACTCGTTTCTCAGCTTCACTACAGTTTTGCAAACTGAATAAAGCAGCATAATTCACCCGTTTAGGAAAGGTCTTATTGAATGTTAACATTTTACGTCCAGGATTAAATTGAAATAATTGCCTGAAAGGAAAACGCCTAAAACAAATGATGGGCCTTGAAAATAGAAATCATAGTTTCGAATAAAAATAGATAGAGAGCCCTTCAGAAGCTGTGGTAAATGAATGGTTGGTTTAGTTGGGAAGTGGGGATTTATTAGCTCGGGTAGATTGTGATGAAAGATATCTGTGAAAATAATTGGCCTCATTTTGGGAAAATCAGGCAGTCCATTAAAACTGCTGCACACAATGATCACAGGAATACTGATTTGGCTTGTAAATTCCTGTGGTTTTTTAGCACTCCCCGAGCCGGTGTAAATTCCAGCCAAGGGAGGATAATTCAGGTCATCCAGAGGCTTTTGTTTGTGCATCTCTGCATCCCCAGGAGGATTCTGGTGTGTGAATGGATGTTGGGAATCCCTGTGAGTCCCCGGGAGCCTCTCCTGAGGTTCCAAGTGCAGGCGGGGAGATACCAGGAGTTGACCTGGAGTATTTACAATTAATTTTGAGGTGAAATAGCACAGAAAATGGAGTTTACCTTCTCAAACAGTGCCTGACCAACACCCAGCCCATGTACAGAGCAGGACGAGCTGTGTGAGTTTTTGAGGCAGGAAAGGAGAGTCACCAGTTAGGGCACAGGGAAATCAAATTTTCTTTTTTGCCTTTAAAGATGTAAAAATAATTCAGAGAGATATAAATAAAATATATGTGCTTTGTTTTTCAGACAGAAAGAGGTAAAATAATCACTATCATGGAAAACAGAAGTAGGGGTAGAAATGCTTCATTGGCAGCAATGTATTTTCTGTAGGTTTGATAGAGACAGGAAAATACTTTTAATCTTTTCAATCATGATTGATATCAATCACCTAAACATGCAATTACCCAGGCATACAATTAATCAAAACACTGCGAGATGATCAGAGTATCATTATTTAATTTCACAAAATCTGGTCTTGAAAGATTTTTCCACCACTTGCTTCAGAACTGGTTTCAAAATAAGGAATGATCTCCCATATGGAGTCATTTGTGAAAGTGCTGCTGGTTTGAAGTGTGGGAATGGTGAAGCCTGTGGGTGTTGCAGCAAAAAAGGAACATGAACCTGTGGAGCCAGACTGAAAAATGTACAGGGGAGAAGTCCAAGTGAAGAAATAGTGGGTGAAGATGAAAAATGTTGCACGCTTTTCTACGTATTTTTGCACTTAAAATTCTTATAATAAATTATATTCCCTTTCCCAGCCGGGTCAGGAATTCTCAGGGCTCAGCACTTTGGATACTGACCTATCCTGACAGCAAACACACCTGGAAATGCAGCACTGCAAACCTTCCTAACGCTGACTTATAAATCCTGGTGCCTTTTCTTTCTGACCAAACAAAAGGGGTTTGTTGCCCTTCCAGGTTTTTTTTAAGTTCTGCTGTGGTTGGACAAGTGAGATTTGTTGTTCCTGGTGCCAGGGAGAGAATTTTCTGTGTGTAAAATGAACAGAGGACAAAGAATGACTTTGCTTGGTGTAATTTTGTGAAGCAATTTGGTGGCTTTTGAAGATTCTCTGTCATCCTTGAAGCATCACTTTCTGTGAGAGTATTTGATTTTGATGTTCATGTTTTCAGAGCCCAGTCTGAGCTTTTTTTTCCTCCTCTGCTCCTCTCCTTCCTAATCTGGAGTGCTGCTAGGATTACCCAGGGCCTTCTGTTTATGAAATGCAGAGCAAATCTGAATCTTTCATCAAAATTAAGATTGAGTTGTGCCTTATCTCTCTTTCCTCTGCATCTGGTGGATTTGCAGGTGAGCATATTTCTTTCCTGAGCAGTGTAGAAATTGGAAAGGTTTTATTTTTAGTGAAAATCCAGATAAATTCCACTGTAAGTCCAGCTCATATCTCTAATGTAAAAAGTGAACTAGGGTGGAATTGATTTCTGGTTTTGCTGTAAGCAGCACCATAAAATAGAGATGGAATTGAGAGGGGTGAAGTGCCTACATGAAAATATCTCTGTCTGTGTAATGGCTTCCAGTGGTCTGAGATAAATATACACAACTAATAAGAAATACTCCCAAATTTGAGCAAAACCCCCTCACTGAGCAGGATTACAACATGAGGGACAATTCTGAGGCCATGTCTGAAGGACTAAACCAAGGAAACTCTCTTTGAAAAGCAGGAAAAACAGTTGTGGCTGCAGCCTTCATTTCCTGGAGGTGTCCCAAACCTGCTTGGATCCAGTCCCGACCCCTCTGGCTCTTTCCCAGTCCTGCCTGGACAGGGTGATGTGACAATTCCCAAAGGTTCCATCCAGCCTAGAGCATTTTGTGCCTCTGGGGCACAAAAGGTGACAATGACTGGGTCATTGTTGGCTTCACTGGAAAACTGCAGTGATTGTGGCAAAGGAAAAAAAACTGAGAGGAATTGCAGCTGTTTCCAGGTGTTTGGATATAAAGCCAACTGTTGTCTGGGCTAGTGATGAAGTTGTATAATATTTTTTAGTAATGGTGCTTTTTGAAACTGGTTTTTGAATGAATAAAGGGGGTTTTTAGGTAATGAGACTTGTTACCCAAATGCACAACGTCCTTTCAGATCAAAATTTACCTTCCTGCTCATGCCAGTTCCCGTCCTCCTTGTGTTCCTTACTCAAAGTGTGACATCTCTGGCAGAAAACTAAAGAGACTATTACACAGCAAGGGGGTAAAAAAAAAACCCAGAAAAACCAGCAAAACCCAACTGAATTTAGCTTAGCATTTAAAAACAGTTGCTTGAAAGGTCCTGCTCCCCTCTGAAGGCCCAGAGAGCCCGTGGCAATTCCATTTGTCACCGCAGCGAAGGGGCAGGATGTGGAAGTGGCTGACAGGCACGGAGGGGAGGCAGGAGATGATGGATGGTGGGCGGCCCTGGGCTGAACCAGAGACTGCCCAGGAGCCGGGCTGCAGCCTGCTGCGGGCTCGGGGCTCTCCAGAGTCGCATTCCCAGGAAAACCTGCAGGAATTCTCTCTCTAATGAGGTCACCGGCTGAGTGAGCTGCAGGGAAAGCTCTGCTGCCAGGGGCAAAGCTGAATGTGGCAGCTGCTGAGGCTGGATCTTTTCCTCAACTGGTTTTCTTGGGGCAGAAAGAAGGATGGGAGAGGAGGAGCTGTCGTAGCTTAAGAGCTGAGCTGAGGGGTGGAACTCCTCGGTTTTATTTTCAAGGTGATAAGTGTGGAGTCCTCTTCCCTCCCCGAGAATGTCACCCCAGAGGAAAATCACCTGATGGAGGCGGGGGCACTTCTCAGTCAATCTCACTTCCAAAGGTGATGATATTCACAAATATAACATCCCAAAGTCATTTAATAAGGCCACAGTATTGAGTTGTGTAACAACAGGGCTTCTTTTACAACACAAAAAGATGTTTAAAGCAAATACTGACCGAAGTTTTAATACGGATTTAAGCCAGACCCTAAATTTCATTTCTGCTTTGCCTCTCCAAGTGTATCAGAGGGAAGCTGTGTTTCCTAACTGGAACACTGGGTTATTCTTGCAGTGCTGGGTGGGAAATAAATTAGATTTTCTCCAAACTCGTTTCCCAGGCTGAGTCTGATGCAGGGCATGGTCAAATGCACGTTGGGGCTGGAAAAGACAGGCAGGAGCGTGGAGGGACCACCTGCTCTGCTTCAGTCCAGTCTGGAGCCAGGGAAGTGCAGATTAATTGTATTTGTATTTAACATGAGATCAGAAATGACAGACCTGACAGAGCTCACCAGCTTCAGGGCCGGGACAGAGGACAGAAATCAAAGAATTCCAAGTGTAGAGCTGGCATATGATGCTTTCAGGACAGTTGCAAGTAAATTGCTGTGAATTTCCAGCCTTGACATTTCAAAGGATGGAGAGGGAAGTCCAGCTCAGTGCTAAAAAATCCAGAGAGGTGGCCTTGCTTCTTCCTCTGATGGCTGCCGGTGCTAGGGTTTGTTGGAATTGTTTAAAATTGGGGAAGTGATGAAAGTGAGTTATTTCAGAGCCTGGAAATGCTGTAAAGCCACAGCATTTTGATTCTTTGTCAAAGAGCACTGCAAGTGTGAGTGTTATTGGTAAAAACAACACAAGAAAATGATGGTTGAGGCTGTGGCCTCTTCTGTACACCAATGTATCAAACAAGGTATTTCCCTTCGGGTGAAAAAACCACTGTTTTTAATGGAGTGGAGGAAAACCTTTGGGAGCTGTGCCTGGCACAGCCTTCATTAAATGCTGCATTTAGGCTGATAACTTCAGTGATGCAACCTGTATTTTTATATTTCTGAGAATACTAGCATGTGAATATTAAACATCTCTCCATTCTGCCCTTTGCCTCGACAGATGTCTTGGCCGGGATTAAATTAATTGCTAAATGTCTTTTCCTGCCTGACAGCTGGGAATTTGAGGCTTCAGAGGTAAATAGGTTTTGAAGCAATCCAATAATAGGCTTACAAGGCTGAGAGGCAACAGAGCTGAAAAGTGAAAAATCAAGAGGCTGGACCATTAATACCTCCTTGAAAAGTTAATCAGTCCATGACAACAGGCTGGAGTCTGAAGAGTGGCTGTGCTGAGGGGTTTGGCAGGTCAGTATTTTGCCCCAAGTGTTCAGGTTTGGAATATTTATTTCTGCAGTTGTATGTTGCGTGGTAAATATTTGTAGTTAATTAACTTTGTAATAAAGCTGTGAGGCGACCTGAGCAGGTTTTCCTCAAGAGAAGGGGGGAATGTCCTCAAAGTGCTCCTCCAAAGCTGATTGCCTAGAAATTGTTGTCTGCCACAACATGACACAAAAGAACTTCACTAGGGCACGGTGATGAGCAAAGCAGGAAAAAGCCCCGAGTTTATTTACAAAACTCAATTTTATACATTCCCAAAGGTGCCTGTGGATTGGAGGATGAAATCCCACCTCCCAAACCACATTAGTCAAGACAACTGTCAATCAACTTTCTCTGCCTACCTAAAAATATGTAAACAAGGAAGGACAGTCAAGAAAACAAAGCTGTTGTTTATAGTAAAAGTGTGGGAAAGTAAAAATTCTGACTCCAATATGAAAGACAAATCAGAAGGCCCAGAAAATTCGTCAAAACCAGAGTGACAGTTGTCATGTATATCCCAAATTTGGGGTTTTTCCTGTACCTTGGTTCAATGCCATGCACCACGGAGTTGCTGACTCCAAACACCCACAGAGGATAATGCCAAAGGATGAGAAGGATGAGGGTGGCTCTCCCGAGCCTTTTCAAGGAAAATCTCAGTGTTGGTGGCTGTGGTTTCAGGGGGGACAAGAGGAAAACCAGAACATCAGAAGGTCCTTGGTGGCTTTGGGCACCAAGGGCTGCAGAAGTCGAGGTGGGGCTGGAGAGAGGACAGAGGTTTAGGGTTGTGTCAGAGAAGGAAAGTGATGGGGAGGGTTAAAAGGTTAATGGATGGACGGAGAAAGAAAAACTCGGGGGTGACAAATCTATGTGATAATGTTATTTATGAAACAAAAGTGACATTGCTGAGAGCCTCCAAAGCACTTTGCACCAACTGGTAAAACACCAGTGCCCATCTGCAACAGGGGCTGCTGGAGGTTTGTTTTCCTGTTGTCTGTCTCCATGGTAATTTAGTTTCCTGAGGGCTGAAATCCATTTGTTTAATTACAATCTTTCATTTTATTGTGGTGGTGGCTCTGCATCCCTAATTACTCTGGCTGGTGCGCAGATGCAGAGGGACCTTTTTCCAGGAAATGCCTCCAAAATTCTGGGGGTGTTCCTAAAGAAAACATTCACATCTGGAGCAGAGTAACACTTTTGGATATTAAAACTTAAAATGAAATATTTAGGGGTTCTCGTGCTTTAGAGCTCACAGCTGATGGTGAGGAATGTGGGCAGGAGGATGCCTGGAAGCCTGGCAGTTTAATCGATGCCACTGAAAAGTGCAAAATGAAGCCAATTTGGGCTTTTGGTACAAATTCAGGCACGTTTGTGCCATTGAATTCCTTCCTTGTGAGCTCAGTGGGAAGAGCAGCCATGAATTCCCATTGAGTGGGAACCTCCAGCCCTGCTGGTGCTGGGAACTCTTTTTACCCCCACCCTCCTCTTTTGCCACCTGCAAATCACCTGTAATGAAAGACCCTGGGGGGAAATGGGACTGGCTGTGGGATGAGCAGGAGCAGGGATGGATGGAGCTGATGGAGTCTCTGGAATTATGCTGGATTCCGAAGCCTTTTTCAGGCCTGGAGAAATGTCTTGGCAAACACATTCCTGTTCTGTTACCAGCTCTTAAATGGTGGCTTCAAGGACTCCTCTTTGCACGACTGTCAGATGAATTCCCTAAAAATGGGAATTAACCTCTGATTTGGATAGGGAAGTACCATGAGAAAAGGGGGTAGGAATGGGCTCTGGGAGTGCTGCCCCTGAAGGAGGAGATTGTAAAATTTATTATTATTATCAAATCCTGTCATTTCCTGGCAGGTTGTAACCACGCTCTGGTGACTTCCTTCTTATTTGAATAACTTCCCAGGTGAATTTCTACATATTCTATTTATCATGTCCTTCTATGGAAAATATTCTGGAAAACAGCTTTCAAAAGGAAGGAGCGAGCCTTGTGAATCTTAATTAATTCATATTTAAGTGTGGATCAGATGCCATTCACAGAATGATTTGTCTGGTTTTAAGTATGGTTTAAGATTTTTTTTTAATAGGAAAAATTACAAAGGAAATCTTTCTTTGAGATTTCTGAATCCTGTTATATTTTCTCTGGTAATTTTTGCCTGCTTGGATCTTTCCTGTGAATATCTAGCTTGGATGGAGCTTGGGATTGTGGAAAGAGTCCCAGCCCATGGCAGGGGGTTGGAATGAGATGATCTTCCAGGTCCCTTCCAACCCAAACCATTCTGTAATTCCATGAGCAGCACTGGGAATGTTAGAAAAATGAATTATTGGAGGTAAAACTAAAGGAATCAACATTTAAAATGATGAATGGTGACGAATTATTGGCTTTCTCTTCTGGATTTGTCTCTTGATGACTCTGGGCACACCACAGCTCCCTTTAGACAGCTCTGGTGCAATACTGAATTCCCAAGGTATCCAGCTGTGCCCTCAGCTCTCCAGGGAGGTGTCTGGGGGTCCCAGAGCTCCCTGTTTGTGCAGCCCTGACCCCTCCCAGCCCTGATGTTACAGGGTGTGTGTCTCAGTCCGTGCCAGTGGAGCTGAACTAAGCACTTTGTGTCGGATAAATCCAATTTCCAGGCCTTGGTGTGTTTTCCCTCTCCACTTTCCCGCTGCTTTTTCCTGCGTGCCTCCACTCCCTGTCTCCTGCTGCAGGAGACTGATCCCCTCTCCTGTCTCAGACTCAAACACCTCTCCTGGCCACCTGAACTGTGCAGGTTGTGCTTGTCTTGCTGGTGCCTCCCAGGGAGGGAAACAAATGAGGAACAGAGACGAACCAGCGGCCACAGAGGTCAGGAAACATTTGTTTTCCTCCCGGCAGGAGGAGCAGCTGCATCCCCAGCACTGGACAAAATCTCCTGGAATGCTCCTTCTGTCTGGTGTGCACCCCATGGTCCCACCTGGCCATGCTGAGAGCAGGAGCTGGAGCCTCACTTCATTAAACCTTTGGAAATGAAGGAAGGGGGAAAGCAACATCCGTTTTTTTCACACAGAGGGAGGTTGTTGATGCAGAATCCCAGATTCATTTAGGTTGGGAAAGACCTCTGAGATCGAGTCCCAGCTGTGCCCAATGCCCACCTTGCCCCCAGCCCAGAGCTCCGAGTGCCACCTCCAGGAATTCCTTGGACACCTCCAGGGACGGGCGCTCCAAACCTCCCTGGGCAGCCCCTCCCAGTGTTTAACAAGCCTTTCCAGGAAGAAATTCCTCCAGGTGTCCCACCTGAACCTCCTCTGGTGCAGCTGGAGGCTGTGTCCTCTCCTCCTGTCCCTTGTCTGGCACAAGAGCCCAACTCTGCACAGTAGGGGAAAATTAAACCCAGCAGGAGGGAACTCAGTGGTACAAATGTGCCCGAATTTGTACCAAAACTCGGGCCATGAGTTATTCCAGAGTGGAGAGCAGCTGGAAGCAGATATTACTGGAAGCAGTGAGTTATTCTGTCAATTAAAAATATCATCCAGCTCTATTTATTTTTTTTTTTTCCTGTGTAATTTGGCCTAAAACTGTCATACCCATCCTCAATTTCCCCTTTGGCTCTGCTAAATATCGACGTGCCCAGCTTTGATTTCACCGTGCTGTTAGGAGACTGCCAGAAGAACTTTGAATTTTCTTCAACAAAATGCCACCTTTTCCCAGTTACCCCGTGCTTTTCTCCAAGATTTCTGCTGGTTGGGGCTCCAGCTGTGTGACAGGCAGCATCTGCTGCCAGCCTGGAGCTGTGGGAGGGCTGGCTGGGAGCAGCTACTGCCATTCCCTCGCCCTGCTGGGAGGGAGATTCAATTTTGGCCATCTGGCTGCTGTCTCCTAAGAGCAGGGAAAGAAGTCAAAGACCTGAGAGTTGGCAGCTGGAGGGGCTGGGAGGTGCATGTGTGACTGTGTGTGGAACATGGACTTTGCAGAGCTGCTTTCTGTGCTAAACAGAGGATTTATTTTTATTTATTTATTTTATNAGGGGTTTGTTTTGAGTTTTCTACAAGCTGCTGTGGAATATTTGGGTTTTACATTATTTTGGCCAAAAGAGGAAACTGTGCTTCCCTTTCTTGATGTATAATTGCACATTCCATTTTAAAAATGGTAAAGGAAAACCCCACCTAGTACTGACTGAAGGATTTTTCTTTTCTGCAAGAGAACATGCAGAATTCCACACTTGGATGCTGCATTTCATTCCAGTGGATCCTCTGTTGGGCTGTATCAGGTACAAAAGGAGGGGATTGAGAAAAAACAGTGATTTTTTTGGTTTTTTTTAGGGTAAAGCAGGTGGAGCATGGGCTAGCCAGGCACCGGGCACTGATGCAGGTAAATCATGCAGATAAATGATAGCTCCCCTGTCCATCAATTAATAAGAGGCATTTCCCCTCCATTTCAGGCTTTGATGGGGTAGCCAAGACTTAGAAATCCAAACCAGTTTCTACCACTGTCAGTTATGATAATAGACCTTTGTCTTTTGCCTCTTCACAGATCAGTAGCAATTTATCATCCACTTAATTGCATACAAAAAAATTCTGTTCAGCCTCGAGTTAACCAGGAAAGCAGATCCTTCCCTTTGATCCTGGGGATATGAGCTGCAGTGGGGAATTCTCCCTGCCTTCTCCTGCCTCAAAGCCAGACCTCACCTCATGACTCACTTGAAATGAGCGCTGCTTAAACAAAAGAGAAATTAAGAGTCAGGAGGGGCCCGTGCGAGGATGATTCACAAATTCATATTGAAAATTGCCTCGTCATTTAGTGATATCAAACCAACGTGCATCCAGGTCTTTTTGGCTTCAAAGGCTTCCCTGCTGAATAATTGCATCCTTCCAGCTTTGCTCCTCTTTCCCTCTGCGGTTTCCAGGGCAGATGTCCCTGGAGGAAAAGCTGCTGCTAAACTAAACCGTGCTCTGCTAATTAAAGGTTACCAAACGCTGGTTACAAAGTTCACAAGGAGAGACAAAAAGCTTTTCTGGGAAGTGGGAGAGGGATGAGAGAAGTGGGGTGGGATTCTTTAGGTGTCACCCTGGTTTTGAGGATTTTTCTAGGCCTTCTGATTTGTCTTTCATATTGGGGTCAGAATTTTTCGTTTCCCACACTTTTACATAAACAATAGCTTCATTTTCCTGTCTTTCCTTGTTTACATATTTTTAGGTAGGCGGAGAAAGTTGATTGACAGTTGTCTTGACCAGTGTGGTTTGGGAGGTGGGATTTCATCCTCCAACCCACAGACACCTTTGGAAATGTATAAAATTGAGTTTTGTAAATAAGCTCGGGCTTTTTCCTGTTTTGTTCATCCCTGTGCCCTCTGGAAGTTCTTTCATGTCGTGTTGTGACACTTAGGGGCAGTGGGGGCCAGGTCTGGGGGATACCTCTGCAGATCCCAGCTTGAGGTCACATCTGGAAGCTGAGGGAAGCAACAGGAGTCCCTTTGGAGAGTGTTGTGCCCATGGATGCAAACACAACATCCTGGAGCATCCACCTCCATCCTCCCAGTGTCCCCAGATGTGCTCAGTGCAAGCATTTTCTCCTTACACTGTTCCTACACATCTGAACAAACTGTGTGTTCACTGCTGGGGAAATCACGTGGATATGTCCTTGCAAACACTCCTGAGAATTCCCTTTGTCCTTTCCAAACGTCCCTGCTGGGCTGTGATGCTCCTGGCACAGGCTGTGGATGGGTTGAGTCTCTCCTTATACCTTACAGAAGCCTCAATCCTGGTGCCATTTGCCATCTGAGACTGGAAACTCGGATTTTCCGAGGAGATCAGACCCCGCAGCTGTCTCTGTGGAAGGGAAACTTTTCCCATTTAGCTCAAGCTGGAGCTGCAAAAAGTGTTGGAAAACTTTTCCCATTTAGCTCAAGCTGGAAGTGCAAGGAGCGGCCAGATGCCAGCTCATAAACACCAGAGGTACCAAGTGAATAAAAACCCACCCTGAAGCAGAGAGGATGTGGAATTACAGAGCCAGGCACATCCAGGTGGGGATCCAGGAGCTCTGGGGCTGCAGGGAGGATGGACAGGAGCTGAGTGCCTCCCCCAGAGCACTGAATTTTACAGGCCTTGTGGAATGCCAGGGAGTTTCTTCCCACCAGGCTGATCCACTGGAATGTGAGCCAGGGAATGGCTCCTTGGAGAATGGGAGGGGAGATGCAAAGTGCTTTGGCATTGACCTGCCAACACACACTGATCCTGCAGCTGGTGTTAAAGGAAATATAGATGAGAAAAAATTGATCTTCTACATGAATCTGATTTTAAGTGGGTTTATCCACAGGCAGGGTTTACTTCTGCCTCTAGGTCAACAAAGGCCTTCAGCTTATATTAACACAAAAAAAAGCTTTATTACTTTAGGTGGTTAATATGTGTTAGAGAGTGTTCAGGGCAGGGAAGGGAGCTGGAAAGGGTCTGGAGTCCCAGGAGAGGCTGAGGGAGCTGGAAAGGGGCTCAGCCTGGAGAAAAGGAGGCTCAGGGGGGACCTTGTGGCTCTGCACAACTCCCTGACAGGAGGGGACAGCCAGAGGGGGATTTGGGATCTTATCCCAGGGAACAGGAGGAGAGGGAACAGCCCCAGGCTGGGCCAGGGGAGGCTCAGGGTGGACACCAGCAGGAATTTCCCCATGGAAAGGGTTGGAAGGGCTGCTCAGGGAGATCTGGAGTCCCCATCCCCAAAGGTGTCCGAGATTCCTCGGACAGGGCCCTCAGTGCTCGGGTGGGGATCCATCACAGCTTGGACTCGGCCTGGGAGAACATTTCCCTGTGCCTGCTGTGCCCAGACAGAGCCTGGCCTTTGTTGCCTCACTCCAACTGGCTTCAAGTCCTGCTCAAAGTGAACATTTTCTTCAGGAGCAGCCCCTGTGCCCTTCCCAGCCATAGAAACCCTGCCCATACCTAATGAGATATGAAAGCTCCCATCTCTTATTCATGGCTGCTGAAAGTTACTCAGCAGCAGAATTCAAACACACCCCTGCAAGCGCCTCACTCTGCAATTTCTGTGACAAGGAATGACATGCAAACATCTTTGAAAGTTAAGTATTTGTGTTAATTATTGAAGAGAGACATTCCAAGTGACAGACGGGATGAATGTTCTCCGGAAAGCCTCCAGTCTGGTGGTGAGGAAAAGGAGACTTAGGGAAGCTCTGGGAAATGTTTAACTCTGGAATCTGTCATCATTCCAACCCTCCTGCTGTGGCCAGGGACATCTTCCACTGTCCCAGGCTGTCCCAAACCTTCCAACCTGCCCTTGGACACTTCCAGGAATCCAGGGACAGCCACAGCTTCTCTGGGAATTCCTTAGAATTCCCACCCACCCTCACAGGGAAGAATTCCTTCCTAATATCCAACCTAAATCCTTGTTTTCTTTAAAACTGTTCCTCTTTCCTGTCACTATCTGCCCATGGAAAATCCCTCTCCCTCTTTCTCACCAGCCCTGTTCAGGTACTGGAGGCCACACTAGGGGCTCCTTGGATTCTCTTTTCCAGGCTGGACAAGCCCAGCTCTCCCAGCCTGTCTCCTGACCAAAGTGCTCCAGGCCTAAAAAAATCATCCCACTAAGGTCATTCCTGTCAGTCCATGGGGCCTGTGCTACGTTTATAAATGTTGGAGTTTGGGCTCTCCTTCCAGTTGGTCTGAGGGTGTTTATCACCACGTTTCAGTGAGAATCCTCATGGAAGCACAGAAGTGAACAAATCTCCCCAGTCCTCCTTTCCAAGTCTGTGTAACCATAAAGGAAGAAGCTTTTGTGTCAAAGCTCTTTTCAGCTGCTATTAAAGTTCTTTACAACTAATTCCATGTGCCACCACGCCGTTTAAGTTTCATGCCTTTTTTTTATTCCAGCAGGCTGCAATAGTCCCAGAAATAATAAAAAAATCAGGGCAGGGGGAGATCTCATATGGCAAAATTTCCAACTCTTACAGCTCCTTTTTTTTTTGAACTCATTTGAAAATCTCCCCTCTCTCACCACGACAGCTCCTCCCTGATCTGTAGCACCTTTCATGTCATCCTCCCCTGTGGCAAAGGCAAAGTTGTGTCTTCCAGGGAAGAAAACATCCACTGGACATGAGAACTCTTTCAGGAAAGTGATTTTCAGACTGATTTTTTTCTCTGCTTCAGTGCTTTGAGTGAGTTTGTTCCCTTAATTTGATTTGTTATGTGCTTGTCGTGACTTGAAGCCTGGTTCTCAACAACTGTAGGAATATCAAGGCCATGTCAAGTAATTTTCTGCTTTAATTTCAAAATAAAACTTCTTTTATCTGCTGGGGTTTGGTGATAAACATCGATATCGTCATCAAGACCGCTCACAAGATAATTTAATAATTTAAATTCTATAGGATTTATATGGAAAATTGATTGAGGGATGACACTGTACAAGATTAGCCTGAATCTTTACTTTGTGTTTTCTAATTAAGCAGTTTTCACTGTTGAATGCAGGCAATGAAAAGACTCCTCTACGCAAATTTTTTATCAAGATTCGCTGTCAGTTTTTGTTCCTGAATTTTCTTCCTGAATATTAGAACTAAATCAATATTTTTCATTTTCCCAGGAGCTATAAATATATGTATGTTTTTATATAAGCCCACTAATGGAAGTGCCAGAATTTGTGTGGTTGTGCTCTCTAAAAGCAACTTGATAATTTGATTTATTTAGAGTTTTTCAAGGGATTGAAGTCCCTTCATTCTTCATTCTTGCAAATGTCTGTGTTTCTGCATCCCTAAATAGAAATTCTATGTGTTTATGACTCTAATGCACTTTTTTAGTCACTGACTCTTTTAAAAAGGGAACAAACCCAGATGTTTGGTCTCCTGGGCATCCATTGTTGATATTTTATTGTTCTTGTGGAGGCAATAAAAATGTCTATAAAAAATGTGTTTGCAGCTTCCCACACTGATATTTTTTGGGGGAAGTGTGAGGCAGTGTTATCTTTTCTGATACCTGGTCTAGAGATATTGATTTATAGATATCCAGAGAAAAGAGATATCTAGAGATACTGATTTATAGATATCCGGAGAAAACACGATGGTTCAGGATTTGGAGATGTTTAAATGTTGGGACCTATTTAGGCTGAAGTGGTGGAACATCTCCTGGTTCCTGCTGTCCAGAGGAATTTTAGCAGATGTGAGAGATTTGTTATGGCCACAGAAATCTTGTGAGTTTCAAGGTGATACTTTTTCATTTATTTCAAGAAAAATAAGGTTTCCCAAAGGATTCAGGCTGACCCAGGAGAAGGAAATGCTGGATTTTCTCAGCCATGAGCACAGATTGTGCCAGGAAAACAGGAAAACCTTTCTCCACACCAGTTTTTCCATGAGTTGGAAGCTGGTGTGTGCACTTGGACTCTGTCAGGAATTCTGTCTCCTGGGGAAGTCTTTCTGTGTTTGGAATGTCACTCATGGAAGGGACTCCATCTTTTTTGACGTCCCCAAATCCCACATTTGTCAGTCCTAAAACTTTTAAAATTCCTGTGCATTCTACGATTACTAGCTTTTAGTGGAGTCTCCTGTGGGACATTCCTGTCTGTGGCTTTCTCAGGACATCCCCAAATCCCCAAATTCAACTTTGAGCTGAATGCTGTGGGAGGTGAGAAGATTCCCGGCTGGATGGCTGATTCCTTGTTTAGGAGCTCCAGCACTAAACAGTTCAGGTCCACCCACCTGAATTTACCTCTTGTGTCTTTAGCATTAATTAGTATTAATTTTTAGCTTATGCCTTCCTTTTGTGACCGGGTAATTACTGAAAATCATGGAATCATGGAAGGGTTTGGGTTGGAAGGGACCTTAAAGATCACCTTGATCCAACTCCTTCCAATGGGCAGGGAACTTTCCACTAGACCAGGCTGCTCCAAACCCCACCCAATCCAATTTCCACTACAATCAGTATCAAGCTCAATTATTCCATATCCAGGGAATTACTGGAATCCCAACAAAAGGATCAGTCATTGCTCACTTTTCTTCCTTTTCCACTGTACAAAAGCTCCTCAGTGCTGTGCTGGCTTTCAATAAGGAATGAAGCTCCAATTGTCTGTGAGTGGCTGATATATCAATTTAAATATATTTGGCCATTAATTAAGTCCCCTTCTTTTTGCATGCAAATGGATTTCTCTCCAGGGAATTAATTACAGAACAAATTTCAAGCTAATCTATCTTTGCGGTCCAATGCAATATTGTGCAATAAAACCCATTCTCAAAATGAAGCTGCTTCCATTTAATGAATTGCTATCAAATTTTTCTAAACAATTTGGCACAATCCAGTTAAACAAAACCAGGAATCAGCCTAAAACTGACTTCTAAACATCCCAGTGCAGTGGCTCTGGTTGATAGGATTGCGCAGGGATTTGGGGGAAGAGTTCATGGATTCAGAGATGGTTGCATGGTTTTTTGAAATGGCATGTTGAAATCTGGATTTAATTTGGATTTTTTATATTATTGACTGTAGCAGAAAATTTTCCATGGAAACAGATTAAAGCCCAGTGCTCACATTTTTTTTTTTTTCATTCTACCATATCCATCTTTTAAAAAACTAAATCTTTCAATAATCCTGCTATTCAAACCAATGGTGATTATTTTTCTCAGGACATGAATATCCTTTCTCTCCTGGAATGAGGACTAATTTGTTCTGCATCCTTGATCCTGCAAAACCTTACCCACGTACTTATATTTAGTGATGTTAGGAAGAGTTAGGCTGGGTGAGTCTTTACTTTCTGACTCATCCAACTTTCTTTAAAGACAGGGAAAACTGTTTGGGTGTCCTAGATTGATGCCAGAACCACCCCACTCTTGGCAAGAATCTTATACTCTGGAAGGAAGTTAGGATGAGTGCGTATTTTTTTATTTCTTTTGAAATATTATGATGTTGTCCAACGGTGATTTTTGGCGTGAAGAACTCAGTGGCCCCAGGAATGCCACCAGCCATTCCCATTCTCCACCTCCCGGGCCCAAAGGACAAGGAAATATCAGAGCTGCTCTTCTGGGGTGGTGACAGGATGAGCATCCAGAGTCAGTGCAGTCCCTTCCGTCGCCATCTGGATGCATCTGAGCTCGCTGCAAAACCCCCATCTGATTTATTTTGGCTCTGAGCACTGACCTTTAGGCAACTTTATTAAGTGGAATCACTTTCCATTTGCTGCTGCTTTTTAACAGCTCTCTGCTTTCCTTGCCTTTTCCTCCCTGGCAAAGGTTAAGTGGAGCTGACCCCAATCGCATTTCCCTCATTCCCCGCTTCACTCTGTCCTGGCACCTCTCTCCTCCCAGGCAGGATTTATCATCGCTGATCTCATTTAGCTCCGGTAATAACACAGGATCTGCTCTTCCATTTCCTTCTCTATCACTTTCCCAACTCCAAACCCGTGTCGCTCTATTATCACTTCTAGAACAACTAAAAGTGAGTGACTGAAAGCTTTGTTTGTGAATGGGTGCTTAAAGCCGTTTTGCAGCACGGTTCAGGGAGATTCAGCGCTCCCAGTTTTTTTTTGTGGAGCTTCTTTTAAAGTGGGAGTTTGTGGAGTTACTTCTGCTGGCCACCTTCACTTGTTAACTTGTGTTTTTTGTCCGCCTGGAGAAGGTTGTGTGGAGATTTCAGAGCAGCATTCCAGTGTCTGCAGGGGCATAGAGGGAACCTGGAGAGGGACTGACTCTTGTTATGGGAAAAGGGGGAATGGATGGGCATGGAAAGAGGGGAATTTGAAGTTGGAGACATGGATGAAATTCCTCCCTGTGAGGGTGGGGAGGGGCTGGGATGGAATTCCCAGAGGAGCTGTGGCTGCCCCTGGATCACTGGCAGTGCCCAAGGCCAGGCTGGACAGGTCTTGGAGAAACTTGGGACAGTGGAAATTGTCCCTGCCCATGGCAGGGGGTGGGAATAGATGATCTTTAAGCTCCTTATTTGTCTGCTTTGAAAGCAAAGTAAAATTCCCATAATTTCTTTACAGAGAAACAATGAGAGATGCATAATCCATAATCCCAAATCAGTTTGGGATTTTATGATTACAATCAACAAGTTAATACCACCAACACAGCTGTGTTTGCTGTCCCTTGTTCCAACAGCTAAAAAGTTTCAGATTTATTTCTTCTGCTTTGAAGACAGCTTTGTTTTTCTTATCAGTACAAAAGTAAAGTGAACTCTTGCACTTATTTCTACTGTGGGGCAAAACTACCTTGAGCCTTCATGGAAAGCACTGAAGGGTCCAGGAGATGCTCTGCACTCACCTTGGGGCAATATACTTTGAGTGCCTTCAGGTAGAAGTGATATCTAAAAGAACAAAAGTAAAAAAAATCTACATCTGTTTTAGCCTTGAAGACAGGCAGGCTCATGGAACACCAGGAGTGGGAGAACTGTAATGAAACTGGAACTTTTAGTAGCTGTCTGGAGAAGTGAAAAGGTTGAAAGGGCAGAGCAGGAGATGGTGCCCTGGTGAGAGAAAAATAGCTTTTCTCCAGGACATGTTTAGTGTGTTGTGACCCCGGGAAATTGTGGAAAAGCAACTAAAATGCAGCGTGGCGCTGTGGTTGTGATGTAAAACAGAAAATAATGCTATTAAAATATGGATCTGTGTGAATAAATGCATCTCTACAGACACATACATGCATATGCACATATTTATTTGCCTGAAGGGGGTTCGAATGGAGATGAAACTGCTCAGATGCTGCTCACCAAATATAAACAGAGCGAAAAGGAGTTTTTGGGCTTTGCAGGCACAGGAGGGATTTGCACCTGCAGCTCAGCCTCTGTGAGGAAATGTGCAGGTTTGATTTTTCAGCTCTTGGACTGGTTTGGCAATTTCATAGCTGCGGCCTCCGAGAAAATGTATGAAAAGGTCTTTTTGGCAAAGCTGGAAAATGGAAAGTGAAAACGGTGAGGGGACAGACTGAGATGGACAACAGTCAGCAAACAGAATTGTGGGTTGTTGAGGCTGGGAAAGCCTTCCGGGATTGATCCAACCACGAACCCAACATTTCCAGGTTCTCCACTGACCCCACATCCACACGGTTTTGAACCCTCCCAGGGCTGATGATTTCTTAATGTTAAAAAAGTCTGAGGATATCCATTGTTTGTGTAAGAGTTTGGGTAGTTTGTGGGGAGTTTTGGGTGTGAAGGAATTTCTGTTTATTTAGATGAGGATCTTCTAGAAGAAATGAGATTGGATGTGGATCAGTTGCTGCATAAAATCGTGGAATGGCTTTGCATGTAGAGATTTGAATTTGTATCACTTTAATTCACATTTTTCATGTGAAATTTGGTTGTCCTGTTCACGAAATTTGCTTTCTAAGGCCTGTTTCTAATTAGAAAGTCTGTCAGAAATGTTACTGAATATCTGATTACTAAAATTGAAAATATGTGCATGCAGCCACCATTGATTCCAACCTCACCAAAGGTTTTAATTATAATTATTTGTAATTGGTCCAGCTTAATCAGAATTGCCATATCTGGCCTTGATTTGCAAGAGCAGTTTGGGCTAAAAGAGGTGAAATAAGTAAAATATCCAGTTTGGATAGAAAGACCAACGTGCTCCTTATTTGTCTGCTTTGAAAGCAAAGTAAAATTCCCATAATTTCTTTACAGAGAAACAATGGGAGATCCATAAGGATTTTTTTTCTAAAGTTAATTTTAAAAATAAAATACTACACTTAACTCCAGCTTTTCCCCAAGGAATGCTTTTTTTGCATTATTTCAAAATGCATACCTGCATTTAATTTATTTAAAAGACCTCTTTGATTTTCCACTCTTTCCCATTGGAGGAACTTGAATGACTTGAACCATGAATGATAAATCAGGGTGTTGAAAAGTTTTCTTATCATTTTTAGACTTGAAGGATAATGGATGTTTGAAGAAACAATACCAAAAGCTACTTGAAAGGCAGAATTAAAAATAAATAAAAGAAAAAAGATGAGAGAGGGAACCTCCCCTGTGGATTTATGTCCTTTTGATTTATCTGGAAGAAAAGCTGAGTTCTTGTGACAGGAGGGAGAAGGGCTTTAAGTGCCTCCTGTTAACCTTAAGATATTCTGAATTTTCAGTGGTGAGTGCATGGGATAGAACATAAGAACTTGCTGGGTGATAAAAATCTGCTTTTTCTTTTAGTAGCTGCTGGTCTTTTCTGTCTTCTTTCCCTTTGTGGCTTTCATCAATAAATGCAAGATGGAATTTCTCCTGAAGTCATCCTGTAATAAATTGGGGTTTGGGTGTTTTAAGGATATTTGTCCAGTGAGTGGGGCATTTGTAGGATTGACCTGTGCACTTTAGGGACATAACTGCAACGAAGGAATATCCTAAATTTACAGCTGATGGGGAAGGAACAGCATCCCTAAACACCCTCCCAGCTGAGCCACCCCAGGCTATTTCCTTCTGGGAGGATTTTCTTGCTTTACAACTTTGAATTTCCCGTTTGCCCTCCTAGGGGATGAAAATGGGTGCTGCCTTTTTGGCTCTGTGCTCATCGCCTTTGGGTGCCTCGTTCAGGGCAGAGGAGGATTCCCTGTGGGACGTTCCCTGGATGCCAAGCCCATTCCTTGTTCCCCTTTTGGTGCCAGGGATCCCGGCCGTGTCCGGCTGTCAGCGCTCACGCAGGATCCCCCACCTCTCTGCCCTTTTCCAGAGCTCCTCAAGAAGACTCATTTTATTCTAATAAGGCAGATGACATTTCCAGCAACCCTTTCCAAGCAGATTCCCTGCAGGGAACTTCAGGAGGTTTGATCCAGGCCTTGTCAGTTTTTGCTCTCTTTTGCATCTTCTCTGACCGCTCGCCCCTAATTCGGTTGGCCCCCAGTGGTGTCCTGAACCAAGGAAGGTGTTTTCTGTGACAGCTGTGCTGCTACTGCCCCTTGGCTCCTTGTCCAAACACTTGGCTGCACTTTTGCTTCAATGGAAGCCATAAATGAACTGATTTGCACCTCACGTCAATTATGTTATTTGGGATAATGAAACGTCTGAGTGCTTTCGTTCCTAAATCAAACCGTGCTCCTCCGGGTGAGGGAGATTGTGCTGCACGCTAGGAACGTTGGCTGTGCCCCACTCCTGAGTTCTGGCATTTGGGAAATCAAAGCTGAGAGCCCTCAAGTGTCCAACAGAGACTCACTGATGCTTTTGACTCCCTCACCCACCGTGTCAGCCGTGCCAAACTTCAGACTTGCTAATCAGGGCAAAGGACTTTTTTTCCTTTGGCTGAATTTTATTTAAATATGGATCTGTGTGAATAAATGTATCTCTACAGACACTGACATGTAAAATTCATCTCTTGTTCTGATGCTGCCTTAGTTTTACATAAAGGCTCCAGAAGACAACATTTCTGCCATTTCAGACTAACAGGCCTTTGTGGAATTTTTTGGCTTCAGTTTGCACGTGGTGAGAACCCAAGGAGAGCATTGCTTGTTAACAATCACCCTCATCAATAATTACAGTGTTTTAGTCCTCATGCTGATGCTATTGATTAGATTTGAAGAACTTCAGGACTGAATTCAGAATCTCAAAGTATCAGAGAACTACTTTAAGCTTCTTTCCTAGTTTTGATTTGTTGTTTGAACTCGTCTTCCCTTTCCCCATCCATATGTTAGATGCTACTTGTTTCCTTCCAGCCATTCAAATTATTCAGGCATAAGAATTGAATACCATTATGGCTCAGCTACAAGAGTTTTACATTAGCCAAAATATGAAAAGCAGATTTATAGTAGTTCCTATAAAGCCAGAGATGATAAATTGTATTGACGTGTTGTGTTTAGGGAAATCTTTCTTTACCACTGTCCATTTGTGCAGTGTAAACTGATTCTTTTGCTCCCCTCTCATGAGAGCATGTTCCATTCAGGGAAATACATTAAAGTTTAAATTATTCAGCGTGCTTTGCTTTGAACGCTCTGAAATCAAATTCAAATCTAGCAAATAAATCCCTCCTTATGTATTAACAATGGAATAAATACGAGTGTTTTGCCAACAGAAATTATTCTTCATCTGGATTTTTCTGTTTGTTCGGTTTTGACTTGTCAGAGGAAAGTGGGACTCGGAGTTTTCACTGCATCCCAACTTCTGTGTGAGTGTGACTCTTTGCCCTGACCTGGGGAAGATTTTGTGCCAAGGATGTTCTTCCTCCTCTCACTTATTAACAATGTGTGTTGTTGTGAAGGCCTTGTTGATGGAAGAAAATAATACACAAGATTTGTGACATGAACTTTGCAGTGGACTCAACAACACTCTTCAAAGTAATGGGAAAAATTCTGAAGGCAGCTTTGCTTGAAGATAACTTCTTTTGTTGTCTGAACAAGTGTCCAAAAATCTGAGTCAATGTGACACTCATGATAGGGTTTTGTGGGTATGATGGTCAAAGGTTGGACCTCATGATATCAGAGGTTTTTGTCCAAACCTTCATGATTCTTGAAGCAGTTTCTTCTCTAAAGGTCTCAAACGTTAGAGAAATTATAGGAAACAAGTATCATCCCCAAAACTCCTCATGGTAGCATCACCTCTGTGATGGATTTCTCAATAAAATTGATTTGCTTTATAGGAGAAAGTGCTGCAGAGGAAAAGGCAGGGCAGAGTGAAACCTCCTGAGCTGCTGGACCAGTCTGAGATGGTCCCACTGTGGCTTTGGACCTCAGCCCTCAGCTGTAGACTTGGAGAATTCATGGGCAGTTCGGGATTTTATGAAAATAGCTCAAGTTTGGAATAGATTAAGAGCTAGAGAAGGTTTTTTGGGAATCCTTGCAGACTTGTGACCCGGATTTGACTTTTAGTCCCTTTGTTAACAAAGTCACAGAGAGCTGTGGCCTGGGAATGGGGTGAGTTATATCCTAAATTTAATGAAGAATTTTTGAGGTTCTCACTGCAGATGTGTTTATTCCATGGACAGAAATCCTGGGGCTGCTGAGATGAGGATGGTGGAGTTGAGAGTTCTCTGCATGTCTCAGAAATCACTATAATGACTCCCAGCTGCTTTTACTGCCTTCTTTTCCTCCTTTCCCCATTTTCCATCTGAAAAAAATTTGCTGCCCTTGAGCCTCAGAAATTGGTATTTTCCTGTGTAGAATGAACTTCCACTGCAGAGAAGAGGTGACACCTCTGCCTCATGTGGTGTTAAACAGATTGTTTGATGTATTTACCTTCATTTACTCGAGCCTCTTACTGTCAGCTTTTATCCTTCCCTGACCTTCTGGCAGTTTATGCAGAGTTTCAAAGCTAATAATGTCTGCTAAAGCAGGCATCTGCTAGAAATCATATGCTGTGCTTCAAATCACTCCAGAGCAGGTCGGAATTCAGCTGGAAAATTGAGGAGACTCTGTTAGCTTTATGCAATTTCTTAAGTGTCTTCCCAAAAGGGTAAAATATATGTTGGTTTTATAGGAAATCTTTGTACAACGTTTCACGTCCCTTCCAGGGTCACAGGAAGAACTTGTTCCACTTTGTAATTCTGTAGTCATCCATGGCTTTTTTAGTCAGCTGAATGCAAGTTGTGGAGAAGTCTGAATGTGGGAGTCATTGGAGGAAAATGGGTGGAAGGAAATTTGGGGTAGGGGTTGGAGTGTTTGAGGTTTGGTGTTGGAGCAGCCCTGGGCAGGCTGTGACATCCCTGGTCTGCAGTAGAAATGACTTGGGATAAACATTTTGGTTTGGTTCCATCTGTCCATTTGCTGTGGAATGGATTTTATTCCCTTTACCACTGCTGGATATTCAGGATATGATTCTGCACTTCTTTCCATGGCCATGCAAAGCCTCCCTGCAAGGGTGAGTTTGTGGAGGAAACAGAACTTTACACTCTCTCTCCTCATAAATGTTCCTTTAATACAGTAATCAGAAATTCCCAGAATGGTTTGGGTTGGAAGGGACCTTAAATCCCATTGATCCCACCCCTGTTATGGGTGGGGACACCATCCACCTGTCCCAGGCTGCTCCAAGCCCTGTCAAACCTGGCCATGGACACTTCTAGGGATCAGCCACAGCTTCTCGGGGAATTCCATCCCAGCCCCTCCCAACCCTTACAGCCAGGAATTCCTTCCCAGAATCCCATCCATCCCTGCCCTCTGGCTGTGAGAAGCATTGTCAGAAGTCCCTCCCTGGCTCTTTATGCCACTCTGCTGGCAGTGGCTGTGCCAGCTGCCTTCAGCGCTGCTCCTCGGGATGCATTTGTGCTTTTTAATTTTAATACTTTTTTTTGATGCTTTCTACATTTTAAGCAGCAAGCCTGTGTTGGCAGAGGGAGGTGGGGAGCTGAATGTGAACCACATTAAAGCAGAGTCCTTCCCAGAAGAGTGAAAGGATTCCAGCATTATCATTTCCAGTCGGAGCAAAGCGTCCCCGGAGCGCTGTGGGGACAGCGAGGAGAGGGATGGGAAACAACAGGAGAGTTGTTTAATGCAATAACAAATGAGGGATGAGGAGATACAGCTGGTAATGGATCTAAATCACGGGAGATGGAGATGAGCAGGACAGCCCTGGACACCAATTTGTTTGTGGCTGTCACTGGTGTGTGTCCATTCCATGGATTTACGGTTGGGATTGTCCCCCAGCACCGGAGCGGGATGGGGGTGGGAATTACTGCTTGCAGGGGAAAAACTGCCTGCCAGGAGTGTGAAAAATTACCCTGTGGGATTAAGGACAGCCCAGCAGCTTTTCTCTGGCTTTACTGTTATTGCTGAAGAGAGGCTTTTTCCTCTTTTGTTTAATTCTTAGCGGCGAGGTGGATTCAGCTGTGGCCTTTGGACGCGTTCGCTGTGGGGTTCTGGGACTGCATTTTGGGTTTATCTTGATTATTGCACGTCCCCCGGGTCATTTCTGTGTCTTGCAGCTTCCAGTCCTGCCTCTGCTCTGTGTTGGGAAGTTCCTTTTTATCTCTTTGCCAGCATTAATGCTCTGTCTTTATAAAACATTAGCAAGGAGAGGAATTTAAGGGACAGGGCTGCTTTACCACCCTGCTGTCCCCATCTCTGTTGCCCTGTAGGGAAGAATTTTATCTTATTTTGGGATGGTTTGCTCAGTTAAGGAAAGGAAAGCCTTGGATTTGGTTCCAGTTCCCTGTTTTTGTAGAGATTTTCTGTTTAATTTCCAGCTGAACATCTGGGCCACATCAAGGAAAGTAAGACATGAACTCCTCTGGGGAGCTTGGCCTGGGCATGGCACAGCTCAGCTCCCTCTTCCTTCCAAAGGAATTCCATTACCCTGTTTCAAAGGGTGCTGTGGGAATAAATGCATGGAAGGATTTGGGATTTTCTGGTGCAGAACTGGCCTGTGATGTTTGTGTCTCAGCTTATGTCCCCTAACAGATCCCTCATAAAAATGAGGGATTCCCATCATTCTTTTCTTGGTGAACAGGATTTTTTTTTTCCTTTTTCGTGTTTCCTTTTCCTTTTTCACGTCTTGCCTTTTACTTTCCCACTGACACCTGTTAATTGCCCATTTCCACCATGCCTTGGTGAGAATCTCCTGGGAAATCCTTGGGCTTTTTTTAAATATGTACTGACCAATACATTGTTTATTGGGTCATTTGATCAATGTCCATTCTTTGCTCAATATTGATTCTTTGATCAATTGATATCTCTTCCATTCAAGGCTGTTAAAATGATATTTACAAACCCAGCATTCTGAGCTGCAGACTCCACAATTTGTTTCTCTGACCCTATGAACCCCTTGGATACTCTTGCTGGACTCTTCTATGACAATCATTTATTAACTCTCTTGGTCATTAACAGCCCTCTCTGAGTAAAATGTTCTCAAAATACTCCAGCTGGATTAAAATTTTTCCCCTGAGAGGCTTAGGGTGATGAGAAGGTTCACTTTGTAGAGGGAAGACACGAGTGGTTATAGTGGGGAGAGGACAGGAGAGCTCCAGCTTGAGCAAATCCACAGCTTAAATCATCTCCAGTCTAACACTGGAAGGATTGAGGAGGCAGATAAAAGAGTAAAAATAAAGTAAAAATAGAGGAAACACAATTAAAGCTTGGTTATAATATAACCCAAACTTAATAGTCCAGTTCTTTGCCATCACTGGCTGCTGTGTCTGCACTCAACACAAAACTCCAGCTTGTGTTCCCTCTGCAGAGCCCATTCCCAGGAGCAGGGAATGGCTCTGGCTTCTATTTCAGCCCCTCCATAAATAAAGGAGACACTCTGAGTGTATCACAATCTCACCCATTTGGTCATCATTGATTTTGGACGTGCAGACAACTTCAAAAGTTACCAGGTTTTAATTCCAAACATTCATCTTCCATTCGCTCTCTTTTCCCTTCAGTTTCTGCAGCTTTAGAACATCTCCAGCTTGCTCTAAAACTCTCTTTTCTTAAAGATATCATTTTAATTACTTTTGATAAGGAAGAAATCCTCAGGCTCAGTACTAAGACCTAATTCCTTCTTTAGTGAAAAAACCTGATTATTCGCTGCCAGCTCCAGTCACCTGCAGGATTTTGGGGGCAGCCAGCCCAGCCCAGGGTCCCCAGTCCTGCTCCAGCAGCGCTGTGGAAAAAAATGATTTTCCTTGTAAAACCCAGTGGGTGCAGGAGGTTTAGTCCAGACTAAACCACATTTCTTGAGTGCAGCTCTGTCACAGCAAGCCCAGAGTCCTGTGGCTCTTCAGTGACTCTCTCAGTGAATAATGAAACATCATTTCAGTCTCCTTCGTGCCCAAAACTGCACAACTCTCTCACAGAGCTGTTGGGGGAATTTGCCAACAGCTCCACAGCCACGAAAAGGAAAGGAATCTCAAAATGTGTGTCATATTTGTAGATGAATTTTATTTTGTTCAAATGTACGACAGCTCTTCCCAGATATTGTCTGTAGGTTACAGGCTGCTCCCACTTCAATATTGCCACATCTCTGAATTGCATCTTGTGGTTTATTCCAGTCCATTCACTGCTGTGGGCACTAAGATTGATGCATTTTATGATTTCTTTTTTTTTATTATTATTAAATCTGTAATATGTTGGCCTTCCTCAGGTTCTTATCCTGACAATCTGATGCTTGTCCTTTTGTTTCCAGAGTGTCCCAAATTGCTCATAGCCATAGAGATATCACTTTGCTTGCTCTTCTCTCCTGTATTTATTCCTTCTTTAGGGCACTATTGTTGATGCTCACAGGTTTTAGTGTCACATTTTTGCCGACAACTCCCAAATCTATTTTTCTATCTGTACCCACTGACCCTGTCCTGGCTCTCCCTTTGCTGTGCCTGATTGCCTTCGTGACATTTTGGGTCTGAATTGATACCATCAAACTTTCTCAAGCTGAGCTGTCTCAGTATCAGTTTTATATCTGTATTTCTTTTTTCCATTGACTTCAATGGATTCAGCAAAATCTCTCATGATTTCCTCAGAGAGCTGTAATTAATATCAATTATTAGTGTTATATAAACATATATAAAATGTGTTACAAATATATAATTATTTATTTTAGTGTAATATAAATTATTATTTTTATAAAATATAATTTATTAGTGTTTCATCATGAAAGTCTTAATAGCAATCAAATAGCAATAAATTTACAGTTCTCATAATCAAATTAATGAACTTAGGCAACTGGAATTTCTTCAGTGGATAAGGATGTTGACCTGTTACAAACTGTGTGTCTGTTTTGAAGGGCAGCTCAGGATAAAACTTTAAATGATAAAATGCAGGAAATCATTATGGGCACATAAACCAAGCCCCCAGATTTGCCTGCCCAGCAGATTCTGTGTGTGCCACGTCCCCCCGGGCAGCTGTGACCCAAAAGAGAAGTGGCACCCTCTGAGCCCCCCAGAAATTCCTGAAAACCCAGGAAACACCTGAGCTGCCAGCAGAGAACGTCTCAGGAGAGCTCCTTTGGAATTGTATTGCTGGAGACTCAGAGCACTGACCAGTATGCCCAGTGCTGGAGTCCAGGGCACTGGAAAATCCCTGGAGCTGCCCTGGGGGGTCTGAGACCCCAGCTGGGACCCCAGGAAAGCATTGCCTTTGACCTTAGTCCATGGGAAAAACTCCCAACACTTAGAGATGAATTAAAAACAACAAAGGTTTGAAATAAATAGTAGTTTAGTTTGTCACAGGGTGAAAATTCGTAGTTTTGGGTTTTTAGAATGGAGGTAGATGAGAGCAAGATGGAGAATTTTGGGCAGTGCCTCATCTTCTTCTTCCCCTCCACCTTCTGCTGTGACCTGGCACAGAGACATTGGTAGAAAGGATTTGATGTAGAAATTGCGTGTCTAGAATGGGTCGATCATTGGTATAAAATTGTAAATATAGTATGTTTTAAGAGTTAATTGGACTAAAGGTCTATAAAAGACCTTGAATTTTCTGTCTGGTGTGTTTGCCAGCTGGGTTTTTCAGCCCATTAAGCCTGGTGTGAGGCAGAGTGCAGACCTTGAGATAAGAAACTGAATAAACACCTTTGAAGACTGAAGCTGCAAGTTCCCGTTCATCCTTTTAAACCCTGGTACAGGATTTTGTGGAGGAAAAAAAACCCTAATTAGGGGGTTCCTAAAAGAGAAATCCCACAGCCCAGGATCCATAAAAATCAGTGGAAATTACTGTCCTGAAGGATTGGCTCCAGGGATGGGATACTTTAGGGAGTGACAAGGTCTGGTTCTGTGGGAATTCAGGCACAGTCATTCAGAAAGACTGGGAAGTCTGATGGATGTTCCTTTCTAAACTATTTTTCTTTTAAAAACTCCACAGGATTTAGTTTGTAATGCTGAAGTGATTAAAACCAAGTTCTATTTTATGATTTCCTGTGTGGTTAAAACAATAATTTCCTTTATGTTTTCACCTTTGCTTCAGTCTTTACCCTTATCTTCTCCTCTGCTGCTCTCTCCTCTGTCTCTCAAGCCTGTAACAGAATTCCTTATCTCATCACCCCCTCTCTCTGCTGGCTTCTGAGAAGAAAAGGTTTATCCAGCATTTATACCCTTTGCTTCCATAGTAATTTGCTCCTCCTGGGGCTTCTCTCTGGCTTCCCAACTCTGGGATTAACATCCAGCTCCTTTTGAAACGCTTCTGTGTTCCTCAGACTTCCACTGTACTTCTGAACATCCAAGTCCAGGACTCGTCCAGGCTTTGAGATGTTTGAACACGATTTGCAAAGCAGCTTCAAATCAGCCCAAACCAGGAAGCTTTATTACTCAAAGAATTATGCTTAAAATTAGGAGTTTAGAGGGGAAAGGAGTCAGGCTGGAGAGGCAGGAGTTCAGGGTGGTTTAATCCTGCTGTTCTGAGGAGAGCTGGAGGGCAGATGTGGTGCCCTGCAAGGACTGACCTTCTTATCCTCCTGAAAACCTGGAGAGGTGACGAGGGGGCAGAGGAGAAAACCTCTTCATGCCTGGAAATAGCCACAGAAAAGCTTTAATTTCTCCAGTGAGTGTCACTGCTTGGGAGCTGCTGCTGCAGGGACAAAGGGAAAGTGACTTTTCACCTGGGCGGATGGTGATGGGAAAAGGGGGAATGGCTTTCAAGTAAAAGAGGAAAGATTTAGATGGGATTTGGGATGGAATTCCTGGCTGGGAGGGTGGGGAGGCCCTGGAATAGAATTCCCAGGGAAGCTGTGGCTGCCTCTGGATCCCTGGCAGTGCCCAAGGCCAGGCTGGATGGGGCTTGGAGCAGCCTGGGACAGTGGGAGGTGTCCCTGCCCAAGGCAGGGGTGGCACAGAATGGGCTTTAAGATCCTTCCAACCCAAACCATCCTGGGATTCCATGATTTCTGTGATCCAGCTGTCATCCTTCTGGACTGGACACTGACCACCCACACAACTGTACAACAATTAAGCCAGTTCTGGTCAGTTTGAGCAGCTGTAGGACTGGAAATCTCCACAAACGATAACAAAATTTATTCCCTTCGTCTTGGTACCAATTACTTCACCAGCATGCTTAACACTTCCCTTTCTCTGAGATGAGTTATCCCCCCTCAACCTTAACTTCTCCTTAATTTACACCTCATGATTCCCAGAGATGATGATCACACGCCAAGCACTTGGCTGCTGAGCAGACTCCAGTGCGTGGCAATCGTTTGTGAGTCCGTGGGATTTAATTAAAACACCTTTAAGCGCCTGAGAAAGTGACGACTGAAAGTGATCTAAACAAAAATGTTTACAAATGGGCACATAAATCTGCTTTGGAGCCTTTGCAATGCTGGGCTCGTCTCTGTGCAAAGGCAGCTTCCAGCACAGCCTGCCTCTGATAATTGCATTTTGCCTTAATAAACACAAATGGGACGGATGCTTATTTTTAATTATGTTAATGCTTCTTTTTTTTGGATGTATCTCACTAATACCATGCGTAGAGGGATGTTTGGCTTTTATATTCCGTGGAGAAGGGGAACATCTCCATGTTCAGAATTAGGGAGGGTTAAAAGAAGGAGCAAATTTTTGTCCTTTTTTGTGTAAAATTTGGGGCGCCTTTCAAACCCGTTTTATCCTCGTGAGGGATAAATTCCATTAATTTATTGTACCTGGGAGGGGTGGTTTATGTTTAATCAGCAGTTTTCACCCTGGGTTTTGTTCATATGAGATTTGTTGCTGTTGTGTGTGGAAAAATGGGAAATATGGGCTCTCAGAGTGTGACAGCACACAGGGAATGGCTTCCCAGTGCCAGGGGGATGGGATGGATGGGAATTTGGGATGGAATTCCCCCCCGGGAGGTGGGGTGCTGCAACACCACACCAAAGAACTTCACCAGGACACAGTCATGAGCAGAGCAGGAAAAAGCCCCGAGTTTATTTACAAAACTCAATTTTATACATTTCCAAAGGTGCCTGTGGATTGGAGNTCCAAGCTATTCTATGATTCCATGATTTTAAGGGCCTGGATCTAACCAAAAATCTCTATTTTCCCTCTCCATTTTTCTTTGTCTGACACATTTTTAAAGCCAAGGGAGTTAAGGTTAGACACACGTTTGGTAAAGGGCTTTTCGACAGTTTTTAAACTGATTTCCTAAAAAGAAAAAAAATTAAAAACCAAACCCAGTACAGCAGGGTAATGCCAGTGATTTATCAATGTAAATTGGCTTTCTGGGTTCAAATTAACTTCTCAGAAATGTCACAAGACAGCCACAAGTGAAAAGTAGCTCTGTCCCAATTAGACAGAATTTGCTCTTGGTTGTTATATTTTAGGAGGGAAAAAAAAGGACATTTAAATCAAATGGAGTGAGAAAAACCAGTGTTTCAAAATCATTCATAGCCCTTTCCACCCAAAGGAAATGAAAAGGAGCACAAACTTCCTCCTGGAGCATTTAGGGGTTTCACTTCTAACTTGATTTGTGATAATGGAAAACTCTACTGACCAAGCTGAGGACTTGGAAGGAACGCTGGGATCTCCATCCTGGCCTATTTTTATCCCCGACTAAGTTTATTTTTAGCTGAAGTTGAATTTTGCTGTTGTGTCTCTGCAGGCTTTTATTGTTATTATTTCAGGTGTGAAAATCCCTACACATTAGGACCATGAAATCTGTAATAAAAAGAGAAAATGCAGTGATTTCCAGTGATTTCCAAATGAAAAAAGCCTGCAACAGAGAATAATATTTGGGATGAGTAGGAAGTTACTCATAGGTGAACCTGCCAAGGTTTTGTTCTTTATCATTAGCATGTGGCACTCTGCAATTTTTTGGGATTTGTGGGTGTTAGTAACTGAGAAGAGCGGTAGGATGAGAGCTCTGTTCTCTTTCTGCTGTAAAAAAATCCTTGCAAATGTGTCAGAGGAATTTCTGCAATTCCATAAAACTCCAGGGAGTTCATTGTTCCTGCACCAGAGAGTGCAAAACTGGGGCACTTAAAAAATTGGGTTAAAATATTTTGTTAAATAGTCAGGAATACTCTGTTTGTTATTAAATAATTTAAAAAACGTATTCACAGGGGGGGAAAAAAAAAAAAGTGGTTAATAGTGGTGCCATTCCCCAATTCTGATGGGACTCCTCGGGGCACAGCAATGCAGGGTGGTTTATCTCATTAGACCTGGGCTTGTGTCAGCAGCAATTTGGATTAAACCAGCGTGCTCCCTGAATCAAGAGACCTGGCTTCAGCAAATGCTGAGTTTAAAAAGTCGCCTTGGCTTTGGTTAATTTTCCTGGCTTGGGTTAAAATTAGTTTCAGTGAAGGAAAGGGTTTTTCTCTCCTTTCACCCTCCAGGTCAGGCAGGGTCTAACCCTGCAGTGTGTTGGAAGCTGGGAAGGGCCTCAGGCCACTTTCAGGGCAGCAGTGCCAGGTGGAATTCAGCAAATGCCTGAACATCTTTGTGATTTATCCCATGTGAGTGGGAAAGAGGGGAATATTTCCTGCTGCTCGTCCCTGTCACTCACCTGCCACATCCTTGTCCTGCTTCCAGCGCTGCTGATCCCTTCTGTCCCTCATCCCTCCCCTCTGCCTGAAGTGGTGGCCTCTGGATGAGCCCCTGTAATCCCATCCACGCTGGGACGCAGAGGTTAAGTGGGAATCCTTTGGCTGGCTGACAAAAGCAAATTTCCTTCCAGGAGGCAGCTCTTAAATGTACCTTGGGAAGGAGCTGCTGCCCGTCTCCGTGGCTGATGATGGGCAGCACTTAATACAGCTGCTGGAACGTGTTTGGGGTTGGGTTTTTTTTTTTCCTTGCACAGGGGGAATTTTCATCTTTCCACAGCTGAGAGCTCCGTGGCAGCACGGGGTGAACTCACACGACCTCCCCTCCCTGTCTGCTGGCGTCTCACAAAAACGCCCCGATGTGCCAACACACACAAAGGAAAAAAAAAATGTGTTTATCCTTTTAGTGTGTTTTATCAGCTCCATTGATTTCCTGATAGAACATCTCTCTGTTACAGGGCAGCCTCACGTGTTCCAGAGGCTTTTCCCATGTGCCCCACTGGGAAAAATCCTGGAGCTCGGGAGAGTAAATCCTGATTTCAGGTGCTCTGCAGGGAAGGGAGCTTGGTGCTGTGTGTTCACAGGGAAAACGCTTGGAAATGTGAATATTCCTGCCCCTTCCAGGGGCTTACAGCAACCTGGGCTAGTGGAAAGTGTCCCTGCCTTGGCAGGGATTTGGAAAAGATGAACTTAAAGGTCCCTTCCAACCCAAACCATTCCGTGGTGCTGTGTGTATGCATTGCTTGTTCAATTATATAGAAAATGGTGATTTTTGGGTTTTTAAATACTGAACTGTAAAACATTATATTATGAACCTATAAGGAAAGTTTCACCAAATAACCAACTAGATGGATCAGCTATTGATGTTGTAATAGTATTTTTATTTTTAGGACATTTTCCTCCTGGAAACTCCCACTGGCTACAGCAAATGTCCCTTACAGGAATTAAAGGCTATCAGGAGAATTGTAAAATCTCTGTGAATTATCAAATTATGGCTCCCATCAAAAAGCAGCTTCCTTGGGGGTAGAAAAGAAAACAGCTGGACAGACATCATTTTGGAGGGGAAAGAAGCAGGTGTTCTGTCTCATGACAGGAAACTCAGGGGAGCTCAGACTTCTATTAATAAATATTTCTGAGTCCTGGGAATGAAGCTGAGAACTTCACTTTTGAGCCAGAGATCGCCTTTAATCCATATGTCTTCAATCATGCTCCTTTATTACAAATATCTACTCCTGGCCCCTGTGACCATAAAAAAAAAACAACCAAGCCCAAGCTTAAAATTCTCTGCCATAACTTTATGCTGCTCCCTTTTCTTGATTGTTAAAGATTTGCAGTAGCAAAATATCCAGATCCAACTTTCCTAAACATAAAGATTGGAGGGATTGGGGGGGGGATTTTTTCTTTGCAAAGGTCTCTTTAGGCTTCTGCTTCGTGGTGCTACAAAAAAAGCAAACCAACTTTCAAAATCCTGGAGAAATTTGCTGATTTTCAACGTCCAGGCCCGGACGACTTTTAGGGTTTGTGATTTTAAGGGCAGCATCTGTGATTTTGCAACTTCCATGGCAAAAAGACCCCACTAAGTGAAATATATTTAGCATTTTAAACCAGCAAAAAGGTTAAATATATTTAAAATTCAGAGATTTAGAGTCTTTTGAATTTCTGTCTACAATGGGTCTCTGAAGGGACCATTATCACAACTGTTGGGAACTCTCATTTCACGAGTAGGAGTCTGATATTTCCTTTTTATGCAACTCCTTTATTTTTTTTTTTTTGCTTTGGTGGCTCAGGATCAGGCTCTGAGATGGGAGATAGAAGCCCTGTGATAGAGGGTTATTTTTGTCAATAGCAGTCCTGGGTAATGAGATGTATCTCTTGGTTTCATTTGAATTTTAGAAGACGTTTCAAGTTATTTTTAAGAACTTTATCACGACCGTCTGAAAGGAGAGATAAGGCAGAAAGGATGTGGAAACTTTTGGAAACTCTGGAGATGGATGAGATAAAGGGTCTGAGTGTAAGTGGGAAAATGATGCCAGGGTCGTGCCAGGAATTGATTTAATAAATATAAATATGCAGGTAATTAGAGTAGTAATGATTTCAGCAATTCTTGCTGCAATATGAGAAAAATGTGTGTTTCTTGCACACCCCATTTCAGTTCTGCCAGCTCCTGGCTCCCCTGGAACAAGAGCGGGGACAGGAGGGATCATTCCCAGCTCCATTCCATGGAGGAGACGTTCCTGGTGTCAGATGGTTCCGCTGGCATCCCCCAGGGCTTTGGGAAGGGACAGTTTTCCCTGTAAATCCTCAGCTGGGAATACTCACTGAGCACTTTTAACTGTTGTTTTTTGTTTGTTTTGTCACTGTTTTAAGGATGACAGATAAACCATTGCCATCAGTGTGAAAAGGATCGATAGCACAGGGAGTTTTCTTCAGTTGTCACTGAAATTTCTGCTAAAAGTAGATTTGTGTGCTCCACTGGGGCCATTGGTGGCAGCTGGACCCTTCTCTGCAGCAGCTGTGGAAAACATGGAGAGAGTGTTAATCCCTGATTTTGTTGAGAGGTTGACAGCGTTTGCACAGGAGAGGGGATGCAAAGATTCCCTGTGCACAAACAAATAAAAATACACACATGGAGGGCAGCACAGAGCCCCCCCTTGGGCTGTGCCACCGTGGAAATGTCTGCTTGCTCCTCTGCCTGGTCATCAGGGGAGGTTTGAAAGCCACAGAACGTGCCAAGATGTTGCTGAGTTACACAAGAAGTGGACAAAGCTTAGCCAGACATGGCACCAGAGGGTGCTGGGCACTGCCCAGGCTCCCCAGGGAATGTCACGGAGCTCCAGGAGAGCTGGGACAACACTCCCAGGGTGGGATTGTTGGGGTCTGTGCAGGGCCAGGAGCTGGGATGATCCCTGTGTGTCCCTTTCCCCTCAGCATCCTCCAGGGTTTTTACAGACAGCAACAAAACTGATTCATTGATGGATTAAGCTGCAGCAGTGGCCAGTTTAATTAAAGCACGAGGCTGAGGGATGGTTTTGCTCTGGGCTCCCTCCTGCCCAGGTCTGACCAGCAGCTGGACCCATCTCCACGTGCCAGGTCATGTAAGGAAGGATCCAGCTGGTTATTAATAACCCCAGACCTGTCAGACGTGAAGCCCACACTCAGTAATGAGCACGCATCCCTGGCAGACTCTCCTGCACCAAAAAAAATTAAAAAAAAAAAATCCCCAAACCCCTCCATATATTAAATATACACTTGAGAAACACGACCTAGCAGAGCTCCAGTTGCAGGCATATGCTGCTGAGAATATGCAGCAATTTCAGACTCAGTCTTGTGCTCTCCAAGGAAACCCACTGATACCTAATTACAGGAGAGATTACAAATGATAATGACAACGTAATGAATTACAGAACCTTCATGACTAGTTAGCACAGCTTCCTGCCCTGCAAAAAGACACTTGGGTGGGGTGTGGGGAGAGTTTTGAGTGGCGTTGGCTCGTGGCTTCCTGGAGAGGGGAATGTGATTCCACGGGGAATTGCAAACTGGTACTTCTGGTTTTGTGAGGGTGGCACAAGTTCTTGTGCCTGCTATAGTTTTTATAAAGTTAGAGACAAAAAAATCCTAATTATGGTATTTTCTAAGCCTGTGCCATCTCTGTTGGTACCATGGTGTCTGCTTTTCCAGTTATTATGTTTCCATAATCCCACATTTTCCTTTTAGCCCTAATTTATTCATTCGTCTTTCCTGCCCTAACCTACAGGTTAAGAACACACAGATCAAATTACAAAGGAAAGGAATTCTGGAGTTTGAGAAAGCCAAGATTACACTTCCTATCACTGCTCTTCCTTCCCTTTACCGTTTGTTGGGTTTCAGACATGGACAAGACCAGGATGGAATAATTGTAGATAAAAAAATCTCCGTGTCCTCTCTTCAGTCACAAAAGTACTGTTGATTTTAATGAAATCATGTTTAACCCCTGCTATGCCCCAAATGCCACAGGGGTGACTCAGGCAGAACTCTGCAATTTTATAATTATCTCCTACAGACAGTCCTAAATTCGCTGCTGACTGGAAAAGTTGGGTTTCAGTTTGAACAGCTTAGCCAGGATTTCCTTAAGTCTTGCTAAGCTTTATTCACTTCTTGTACAGCTCAGCAATATCTTGGCTGAATTAGGCACTGTGGCTTTCAAAACTGGAATTTGTTTCGGCCAAGACACGACACAGGTGAGGTTTGACAGAAAAGGAGAAGCCTTTGCCTAAAAGACAAAACAGTGTCCAAGGAATTTATAAATTTATAAATAATTTTCCTTCCAATGCAGTATTATGGCTAAGCAGACAAGAAATGCAAGGAACACACAGTAAATTTAAAGAAATCTTGTATTTGTTTGCCTCCTTCAAAGTCAGTTGAAACCCAGTGTGTTTTACCCACAGGGGGAGAAAAAGTTGTTTGTCACTGGTGTCAAATCCAAGACCTCAGGTCATTTTAAGAGAGGTGAAACAAAAAGTTTCATGAAACCTTGAGTACCTTGAGCACCAGCAAAATATCAAATATCTGTGTGGATCTGTAGAGCTGTTGGCAATGCTCTGGATTTTACTCTCCATGGAAACGAACATTTTTATTTTTATTTTTTTATTTTATAAAAATTGAACCCTGAAGTCTCCTTTCCAATGAAATGTCACTCTCTTCTTGTGGAAAACAAACCTTTGCAGGAAAACAATGTCCTGCGAGCCCTCCCTCTCCCTGATTTCTCTTGGGGGTGGGAGGAAAATCTTTTGCCCAATCCTATTTTTAAGTTTACTTCTGCCACTTGATTCCTGGGAAGTACTTGGCAGGTTCTTTTTTATCATTATTCTTCCCTGGGAGCTTCCCCTGGGCTGTGGGGCTTGCCCTCATCTTCCCAAATCCAGAGGGACTTGTGCAATTCCCATCTCTGGGAATTTGTATTTTTTAATAATTATTAATTCCTACTTGAACCCTGTTATGAGTAAGTGGGAATTAAGGAGCTGGCCCAGTATCTGGGGATAACCCACGGTGGAATGGACTGTGGTGTTGGCATCAAGGAGAGCAAAGTGAGATCTGATTTAGATAAAGGGATTGTCACAGGCTCATTCTGGGGACATTAAAAAAAAAATATCTCCAGAAATCTGTTCCAGATTTTTAACAACACTTAAATTCCTGCTAAAAAGCACAAGGAGTAAGACTGGAGGGAGGGACGGATCCGGAGCAGTTTGGGAAGCCAGCAGGAAAATCAGATCAGAATTTGCCAAAGGTTGCGGGCAGGAAAGGGTCTCAAGGTTCTTGGAATACTCAGAGTAACTCTGGAGGTGCAAGTGCTCCCTTTTGTGCATGAGAAGTGCCTTTGTCATGACAATTCTTATTTGAGTGAGAGAGACTGCAGTGAGTCATCCTCCAAGAAAGTGCAGAGTTGGAAGAGTTAAATCTGACAGAGTACCGAAGAAATCTGAAATTCTGCACTAGGGAATTCAGGACTGTAGGATTCCAGATCAGTGGAGTCCTGATAACAAATTTCCATCATTTGAACTGTGATAATCCTTAGTCTCAGATTCCTACAGCCTCCACCAGTCCATTCCAACACACGCTCCATGTTAATTCTGTGGCGGGATCTGAAAACCAGGGAGAAAAAGCCAGGTTATCTCTCTCTGTTCATCACCTTTTTCTTCTTTTTATTCCTCAGGCCTGGCCACTTTTGTCAGAATTCTCAAGGAGCTGCTGAACCTGCAGCACCATGTGAAAAAAGTCCTCTTATCTTTTTGGCTGCAGAAATGACGTTTTTAAATTTTAAGACCTGGGCCATTTTCTGTGGGGAAGAGTCACCCTGAATTAATAAGAAAATGATAATTGGACCTTTTTTATTTTTTAGGGGGGGATGTGTGGTGTGAATTCTGTAGAGGACAGTAATTATGATTTTGGTTAGAGTGAAGCTATGAAATCGTGTAGGCTTCAAAGCACCCAAACCCATCAGATTTCCTTCTGAGCCAGAGTGCCACAAATTCACAGAGGAGCAGACCTGATCTCTTTTCTAATGTACATGAGCTATAAAAAAATTAAGATATTGTGTTCTACTTGCTGGATTAGAAAACAGAAATAACTGGAAGAGTGTTCTGATATTTCAGGCACTCGAAACCCAAGAATTGAATGTAAGACATTGATTTTCCCTTCCAGTAATTGTTCCTAAGCAAACGAGCTTATTCCACAAAGGAGAAATGAATGGATGAATGTCTGCGCATCAACCAAACTGCTGTTGAAATATGTGATGGTTTGTATTGATAAATAGATGGGCAGAGAAAGTCGGGAAACTCGAAGCCAGAATCAGTAATTTACTTATGAAATAATGATTAGATTTCCCAAAAGCACTCCCATAAAAGGATTTCACTGCCCTGGAATGAGAAGTTCAGGCCGGAAGAGTGCAGAGTTGGGAGTCTGGCATACCTGCAGCCAGTAAAAAAGCAGGATCAAACCTCCAGGTGTTTGTTCAGCACCTTTTTTAATTCCATTTTTTTACATCTGTTCTGCAACCTTTGGGGCCGTTCTCGGAGTTAAGGCAACAATTCCAAGTGGCTGGAGTGGAAAACATTATCTCTGATTCCGAGCTGGAAAATTGAGCCAGCGGGTGAGCACAGGTAGGCAACTGCTTTATGGGAAGAGCAAATGGTTCTGTGATTGCTGAGGTAAAAGTGCTTCTGGAAACCACAAATATACAAGGAAATATATAAGAAACCAATCATGAGCCTTAGCAACTCCAGGCTCACAGTGCCTTTAGATTGGAAAGAAGCAATTTTTAGGTGTGCTGGAGGATTTGCTGAGGTTCAATTTCCAGTTTTTATTTAGTCCTTTCATTCAGTCTATTGTGTCAAAAAAAAAAAAAAAAGAGAAAAGAAAAAGAAAAAATTCCCTCTGGAGTGAACTGAGTGGTTTCTCCTTTCAGTTCTGTTTGTTAATCATTTCATTAAACACCCCAAATATTTGGAGCCTGAGAGGACATTTATTTCTGAGTGTGCAGCTGGGTGGGATCCAGTTAAGATGATGCTTGAGAGATCATCCTGAGTGAGGTTATTTTCCTGGCAGAGCTACAGTGAGGGGTGGATTTCAATGCCATTTTGCAGGTTTTCTGATGGAACATTTCACACCTATTGCTGGGAAAAGAAAGAATTATTCAGCTTATGCTTACTGGAGCTGATGTATATCCTAAAACCAATTTAAGACATCTCCTGATTGAGGAACTAGAGAGGCTTTACATGCATCTCAATGTTTTATTACTGCTTCAATTTGCAAGGTTAATTTGAAAAACATGCCCTCAGCTTAATAATTGAGACTCTTTCTTTCTTTACGAGGGTTCTTCAGTGATTTGTTTATTAATCCAATTGCAAACAGATGGTGGTGAGTTGGTTGTTTGTTTGTTGGTTTTTTTTGTTTTTTTCTTTTTTCTTTTTTTCCTGGCTGTGCTTCTCTCCCATGTGACCTCATTGAGAGGTTTCCCAGTCAGCTGAATGGGGAAAATTTTGGGTTAGGCTTGAGGTTCCAGACAAATCCTTGGAAAGAGGTGGTTCATATGCAAAGGTGGCACAGGAAGGTAATGATCAACAAAAACAACACCTGAGATTTCCTTGTAGACACAGAATGGTTCACATCTGTCCCACAGCTGGGGAAAGGCTTTATCAGAGTGAAGCTAAAAAACTAAAAAGTGACCAAACCCATTTCATTTCCTTGCCACGTTTTTCTGGTGTGCTTTGTGCTGTGACAGGGAATTCAGTGGCATCTCCCTTCTCCCCTCCAAATATTTTGCTAATTGAACAAACTCTGATCTTAAAATATTTAAGAGGAATTTATTCTGCATGAGGTGATGTTGCTCCTGTAACAATTTTATTTGCTGGGGTTTTTTTTGGCATTACATGAAGACAGATTGGATCAGAGAAGTCCAATCAATCTGGTACCTGAGCAATTTTACTTTATAAATGCAAAGTGCAGAATTGCTGAAATTCATCAATTTTTTTTTTCCCCTCATTAATACTAGAGGAAAAAAAAAACCCTCAGTCATCTTTGAAAAAGTTCAATAATATTTTATCTAATGAAGAATACTCACGCCTCATTTATTTCTGGAAAATTCCTTCCCTTTTAAGTAGCTGGTACTTTTAATTTTCCAACATTCATTCTTGTGCTATTATTATTATTAATATTAGTATTTTAATAACCAGGCCTTTCCATCATTCCTCCAAGCTGGTTTTTGCAAGGACACAGAGGTGACAGCCAGGACTGGTGAAGGCTGGTTTTGGGAAAGGTTTTTTTTGGCTGTTTTATCAGGAAACCCCTCTGAGCTGGGGATTTGGGTTGGTGTTGAGAGTTCCTGCTCTGAGATGTGGCTTTGTTTGATTTTTCTGTCTTTGGAATGTTGCAGTGACTGTGGGATGTTTTATCTCCCCATAAATTTAAATTACTGCTTTCCCCAAGCACCTACAGGAGATTTCCAAGAAGAAAACTGCTGTGACCTCGGTGGGTTTGCACGGAGTGTTTCACCAGCCATTAGGGGTGGTTTATGATTTAATCCATTTTCAACTCTTCCTGTAAGTACTTATATTTTCCACTTAATTGTATCCATTTGATCCTCAGCAGTCCTTCAGGAGACAAAGTTATTGGACCATTATCCAGTCATGAGGCATTGATTAGTGCTATATAAAGAATGTATGGATCTTGCTCTTTTTAAAGTGGGAACACCTCTTTGTACTTGATCTTGTAAATGGGAGAAGAGTTTTCCCTCTGTGAACTTCTGGCTGAAATCTCTCCAGATCACAATTTTTATTTTTATTTTTAACAATATGCTGCTTACAGCACCCTTAGAAATGGGATCTGGATTTTCCTTGAGACCTTTGAACAATGATATTTATAGTCCAGTGATGTGCCTAAAACAAGAGGAGAAGGGCTATTTACAGGATGGAACTGGATTTAGTTCAGGAAAACATTGTGTCAGGGAGGAGCTGCCAGCGGATGTGACCGAGGGGATGGGCAAAACTGGGCAAGCATTTCTAAAGGTTGGTGTCTGTGGTGTCTCCTCAGCACCATCTGCTCCAGGAGGGTGAGCTACAGCTGCAGTGAGAGCCCTGGAAGAGCCCCAGGAATCCTCCTGCTCCAGTAATCCAAAGATAAATCCACGGCTGGGATGCGCTCCCTGCACCTTCCCCAGGGCACTCCACTCTGGGGTGCAGTGGCAATCCAAAGGTGCTTTTAGAACAAATGTGGGATATTATTTCTGTGAGCTCAGGGGGGTCCATGTGAGGCTGTGGCAGGACTCTCATATTTTAAGCTCATCACTGATGCCATGACTACACTGAAAACTTGTCTCATAGGTCCACTTAAGTCAGAAACTGGTGCTGGTGGGTCCCCACCCTCCCAGGGAACAGTTCCTTCCCAATGTCCCACCTATCCCATCCTCTGGCACTGGGAGCCATTCCCTGTGTCCCGTCCCTCCATCCCTTGTCCCAAGTCCCTCTCCAGCTCTCCTGGAGCCCCTTTAGGCTCTGGAAGGGGCTCTGAGGTTTCTCTGGAGCCTTCTCTTCTCCAGGTGAGCACCCCCAGCTCTCCCAGCCTGGCTCAGCCCTGGGAGCAGCTCCGTGGCCTCCTCTGGACTCTCTCCCTGAAAGTTCTGTTTCCTAAAATCAAAGTTTAAATGAATGTGGTGGAAGAAGCAATCCCTGTCCTGAGGTGCTGATGGCGGCAGAATGGGAATCCACAAGGGAATCCCCTCCTGGGTGGCCAAATTTAGGGGCACAGGCTCACCCTAACACAGCAAAATGAGGAGCAGTACAGAGCACAGATGTGTCAGGCTGGAAGGGCACCTTCAGTCCTGCTGCCTGTGGGGAGGGATTTCTGTGAAGGGCAGGAAGCAGCACTTGAAGGAAAGGCCTCCCTGGGCCTCCTGAGATTGATGGGAGTGCTCATCTCTAGCTTGGGACTAATTAACGCTGGCCACAAATCTTCTGATTGTCTTTGCAGGCTCTGAAGTGTCCCAGCCCTTCCCAGCCATTTATTCCTCTGCCTCTCTCTGTGTTAATACCCAGCAAATCCATTTGCTGCTCCCTTGTGACTGCTCTGCCCACGGCACACCAGGCTGGAGCTTTGTTTAAGGCATTAGGAGTGATGTTCCTGGTCATGTTTCTGCTGCTGGGGTGGCACCAAGAGGCCACAGCCTGTGCCTGAGATAATCCTGCCTGGCACTGGGCATGGCACAGTTTTCAGTTAATGCACCCTGCAGGGCTGGGGACATTCACGTGGTGATGGTGGTGGTGCCTTGGGAAAGCTGACCTGGAACAGAGACTGGAAAGAGCTAAGAAAAGAAAGTAGAGATTTATTAAAAGGCCTTTAGGGTACACCTTGGGCAGGACAAGAGCCTGGCCAGGGCTGCACCCAAGGTGGACCCAAAATGGTCACAAAATGGTCACAAAATTGCCACAAAATGGTCACAAAATGGACAAATGGTCACGAGGTCTCACAGTTTGATAAATTTGGGTCCATTTGCACATTGGGGTTTAATTGTCCAGTTCCAGCTCCAGGCTGTGAGGTCCCATCCTGCTTGTCCCTCCCTCCAGCCACCCTTGTTTGTGCTGCTGGGCTGAAAGTTGTCCTTGGTGTGCAGCAGGAACAGGATTTGTTTTGTGTCCCTGCTCTGTGCAGAGCTGAGTGACCCTGACTGTGAGCTCAGAGCTGCACCCTGGGCACCACAGAGCCTGGAATACAGGAAAGCTCAAATTTAAGGCATCAGTGGAATCCCTGGCACTGTTCAAAGAGTGAGTGGATGTGGCACTCTGTGATGTGATTTAGTAGCAGGGCAGTATTCAGTCAAAGGTTGGAACTGATGATCCTGGAGATATTTTCCCACTTTAATGATTCCAGGAGTCTTTGGCTGTGTGGACTGCTGGGACATCACCCCCAGCACACGTTCTAGTAAAGGATGGAGTTGCAAAAGGAAGATTAAACAGTCCCTGCTACAACCTTGGCTCAATTTGTGCAGGTGATTATTTGTACAGCTTCATCCTTCTCATCCTTCAGTTCAGCCCATGCCCTGTGGAGAGTCTGTAATTCCTGCCCTCCTTCACTTGCTCACTTTCAGAACTAACCTGTTGTCACTCCTGCTTGCTCTGTCTCTTTTTAGGAGAGGAAGGTGAGTTTAGGTGTTCTGGTGGTGTGTGAGATGGGTAATGGCTGCATTTCTCCTGTTGTGCCTCAAGAGCATCACAGGAATTTAAAAATATTACCAGTATTCCCATGCATGCACATTACTCCAAATACATCCTGATAAATTATTCATGTTTAATGTATTCATTATGCCCATGTACAGGCACACCAGTAAAGTGAATCATGTTTTTAGTAAAACCAATATTATTTTATGTTCTTCCCCCTTTGCCCTTACCACTAATTCTGAGGAATGTCTGTTGCACAGTTTAGCTGGGGTTGGGATTTAACTGGGAACTGAGTTCATGTGCTTTGGAGCTCATTTTATTCTGTTAAAGAGTGTTTCTGTTTGGTTCTTCAGTACAAAGTGCTCACAGTAAGAAATATCACACAGATTTAATCCCTGAATTCCCAAAATTCACAGAATCACAGAGTATCCTGAGAGGGAAGGGAGCACAAGGATCATCCAGTCCAGCTCCTGGTCCTGCCCAGGGCACCCCAACAATCCCTCCCTGTGCCTGGAGCATTTCCTAAGTGACATTTTCTACCTAAAATCCATCATTTTGTCCCACCTGCCTCACCCAGTGACTCTGTACCCTGTCAATCCCCTAAGCAACGCTCACCAATCCATATCCTCCCTCCTCAAGCTGAATTTTCTGCGTTCCAAAATCCTTTCTGTCCCTAAATTTGTGACACACCTTGCTGCTGCATTTTTTTAGGTTGTTGTTTTTGTGGTTTGTTGGGTTTTTTTTTAATCTGGAGTGCTTTAATTTGCTACCAGTGCAAATAATGTCTCTAAGTACTGCCAAACTCCAGCTGACAGCACCTTATGCTAATGTGGCAAATAACAGGACCACTTTGTTATCAAGCAAATAATTTAAAATACATAAAGAAGAATTCATTATCATCTGTTATCAAAGCAATGAGAGAAGGAAGACAGCTCTTCACAAGGCCATAAAACATGGCTGGTGGAGTTCACCTCACAGCACAATCATCCAGGAGTAAACGATGCCATAAAATCAGCCTTGCCATCCTTAATTGCTTAATTAACACCGGATTTTAAAGCAGAATTTTAATACGAGGCGCTGCTAAGCACTGCAGAGATTCACCTGAGATAAAATGTAGGCGAGTGGAGTAATTTTTAATTTGTTTACAGCAGACCTCGTGCCGGCCTTTCCTGAAGCTGTCGTTGCGAGGATCAGCTTTGGCTCCTGATTCCAGGCACTGCAGGGCAGGACATGCCAAAATATTCTGGATTTCTGAGCTGCCACCCTCCCAGGTCACTTGTCTGGAAGAGTGATAGGATCAGCATGGAGCAGCAGGGACGTTTTTAGGGGAATGTTTATTTATTACTCCACAGTGTCGCCATAGGATGGCATCCAGTGATGCAGGAACAGAGCCTTTGGCACCAGAAATGGGACCCAGACAAAAAAAGTGTCTTCAAATGTGGAGCGGCGTGTTGTGGAGCTTCAATTAATTAGGTAATTAATTAAGTGCGTTGGGGGGTTTTCCTGAGAGGAGCTCGTTGTGGTGGTGCCTCGGGCTGCATTTGTAGAACCGAGGTGGAATCTCACAAAGTTATTTGCTCCCTAAAACTCCCTGAAAAGAAGTGGTAGCCAGGTGGGAGTCAGTCTTTTCTCCCAGGTGACAAGAGGAAGCAGCCTCATGTTGCACCAGAGGAGGTTTAGGTTGGATATTGGGAAAAATTCCTTCCCCAAAAGGGCTGTCAAGAATTGCAACAGGCTGCCCAGGGAGGGTTGGAGTCACCATTCCTGGAAGGGTTGGCAAAATGTGTGGATGTGGTGTTTGGGAACACAGGTTAGTGTGGGACTTGGTGTTATTGGAATTGATGATTTTGGAAGTCTTTTCCAACTGGAATAATTCTGTGATCACGGCTTGGAAAGGCTGCGGACGAGTTATACTTCATTTTTTCTCGTCTGTGGTTTGGTTTGGGTGCTGTTTTTTTGGGTTCTTATGTTGGTTTTATTAGATTTTTTTTGTTGTTCTGGGCATGGTGAGGCCCAGAGACTGTGAAGAGAAGGCTCAGCCTGTATCAAAGCTCTCCCACTTCACAGTGTTCCCTCTCAGTGGTTTCAGCACCTCGGTGACACAGCCACACGTCAACGTCCTTGAGTCGGTTCCAGCTCAGGGATAATCGATGGATTTACAGGTGACACTCTCCCAGATGGGAACACTCCTTTGACTGATGGGTTACTGCTCCTTTGTCACTCGAAATTAAGCAAATAAATTAGCTCCAAGTTCTGTGAGGAGTGAAATGCAGCGGGAATGGGAGGTACATTCCCAAACAGAGCTGTGGGGGCTTTGCAAAAATTCAAAGTTGCCAATTCAAAGTGCAGTTCAGATCATCATTTTCCAATTATCCTGTTTGCTCCAGTTCTGCAGGTCCTGCTCTCTTGAACCACTTGTGAAATAACACTTTGCTGAGGGTTAAAGGATGGTTGCAGAAAACAAAACATTTTATTTATGTATTTATTTACTTACTTATTATAACAGTAAAGTATTTCTTAAAATAGCAAAGAATCTTTATTTCTTAAAATAGTAAAAGTTTTGGTTTTTATAAATAGTAAAGTAACAAATAGTAAAAAATTCTTTAATAGTAAATATAAAAGTAATTACATGATGAAATTAACCGAGTTTCTGAGGCAGCTCTGCTTAAAAAGAATGGATTTATAGGAGGTAACACCATGGTAGCACTTTACTTATTTATTTGTTGAGCTTTATTATGAAACACAGAAGCTGGAGGATCAGGAATTTGGGAATCCATGGAGTTATGGGCATGTGAGCATCAGGAATTCTCTGCAGTCCCATTGCAGACATAGAAATTCCAAAAGAACAACCAGGAGCCCCAGAGGGGCATTGGTTCCAGGACAAGCTCCCCTCACTTTCTCTCTGTCAGCCACAAAGGACATGCCCTTGAGCCCAAAATAAAAACACTCTGTGGATAAAATGTTCTTTTGCAACTTCCCAGTGCTCCCCAAAAGTGAAAAATGAGGGAAAAACAAGGGTATGAAATCCTACCTTTTCCTTTGGCTGTGTGAAGCCTACCTGACACCAAAATTCCTTTTCTTGCAGTGAAAAATGCATATTCTCCTATGCTCCTCTTGGAAGCACGTTCCAAAGGAAAATGTTTGGATGGAAGACTTGAAAAATAATTATTTGTTTTCCTGCAAGACACCCTGTGCAATCTAAGCAAATAGAAATAGCGCTCCTAAAATAGGAACTATTGTTTCTATTTGTGCTGCTTCATCAACTGAACCCACTTCATGATCCTGTTCCTTTATCAAGGAGACATTTAAATGGAGGAAATGATTTTTAATACTAGGGCAGAAATTAATTTCATGCATCTGCTGGCAAATGCCTACTACCAAGAACCGAGTAAACAAACATTTGCACATCTGCTCCTGCTCTGTGACAACAGGATTCAAATTGGAAAGGAAGTTGGGGTTTGCTTTTTAACTTTCTGAAGGCTGTAGTTTGCCATTTAAAACCTTTTCAAGTGCAGTGGAAGAGCAGAACATGATTCTGTAGCCAAGATGAGGTAGAAAAATGTCCTTGGTGATGATGTTAAGAATATTTAGTGTGAGCGACTGCTTTTAATTTAGTGTGTTTTAGTTTGGTGTTTGAGCAAGCCCAAGTCCTGCACATGAGGTTAGTGGGAGAAATGTCTCCAAAGATGTTCCTCACCTTTTTATTTGTTTTTTTTTTGGATTTGGATGGTAAAATCTGAGGCAGCAAATCGGTGTCATTGAGGCTGCTCTCATTCTTGGAAATATCCTGCTCTTGGACGAGCTGCAGCCACAAACCTGGCAAATTCCTGGGGTGGGAAGGCAGGGGAGCTTCTGCTGCTGGAGGTGAGAGCAAGATGAAAGCAGCAGGTCTGTGCTCTTCTGTTCTGAAGCTTGGAGGCAGTTTCTAGGCTTTTCCACGGCAATTTTTGTGTGGTACAAAGGTATTGGGGGAGTAGGGACAGCTAAAAAGTGTTGGTGCAGGCTGAAATAAAAATCTCATTAGATCACACAGACCTAATAGTTTTGGTCATAGAATCATGGAATGGTTTGGGTGGGGAGGGACCTTAAATCCCATCCACCCCCTGCCATGGCAGGGACACCTCCCACCATCCCAGGCTGCTCCAAGCCCTGTCCAGCCTGGCCTTGGGCACTGCTAGGGATCCAGGGGCAGCCACAGCTGCTCTGGGAATCCCATCCCAGCCCCTCCTCACCCTCCCAGGGAACAATTCCTTCCCAATAACTGATCCCAGCGAGCCCCCTGTGAGTTTGAAGCAGTTTTCCCTTTTCCCAGTCCATCTCTTGAGGAAGCTGTTGGCTGCAAGGACTCGTTTTGGGAAGTTTTGGCTTCCTCCTGCCTGGCTCTGTTTGCTCTCTCAAGTGTCAGATGCCACACGGGTGTGTTTCAGACTACAGGGTACAGTGGGAAGTGGTCTCTGAGGAGCATTTTGCCTAAATACTTGTGCAGTGTGTGTACTGAACAGAAATTAAATTTCCTTTGGCTGTAGCTTTACTCATGGAGTGTGTTTTGGATGGTGGTGATATTCCAGGAATAGCCATAGAGGCACCAGAAAAGATGGGAATGTCTCCATGGGGAGGATGGTGCCAGACAGCTGATTACACACTATAAATAGAGATTTAAATTCGTTTTAAGCAGTCTGTGGAAGACATCATTTAAATCAGTCACAGACACATGCAGTACAAGCATAATAACATATTTTATCTCTGACAGCGACGGGAGTTAATTCTCAGGTTGGATTTTTCGACATCTGGCTCCTCACCACACATCCCAAAAAAGTCCTAACAAAGCAAGAACTCTGATCCTGTTCAACAAATCGAGCTGGAGAGCAAATAAAGCCTTTGTGGCAGGAGTTGTACATCATTAGCTGTGATCTCCTGGGCAAAGGCCACTGTTTAATGGCATTGCTAAAAGAAAAGCAGGAAAAAAAAAACACCTCACCCCAAATCTAAGCCAGTTTAAAGGCAACACTGTTTTCATGTCCTCAAAAACACGGAGGAGGAGATTAGAGAATGTGATTATTTTGAAAATACAGCTGATGCTTTTAAGATGCAGGAATTCTCCTGGTTTTCTTGTTTTCCTTTGTCTTTAATATAAAAAATCACAGATGGTAAATAATGGATCAGAGGTGTCATTCCCAGAATTTCTCCTCACACAATAAACAGGAAAATAGAGCTGCTTTTTTTTTTCCCCATTAACTGCAGGAGGAGCAATTCTGCTTCCCTTGAAGTCAATGAGACTTTTCCCATTATCCTTCCATGGGGCCCAGATCTCACCCTGAAAATTGCTGAGGTGGAGTCCAATAGAAAACCTGTTGGAGTCAATGGAATTTCCTCTCCTGATTTTAGTGGATTTTGCCTCAAGCCCGGAGTGGACAGGATGTTAATATTACATCAGCAGTGACTCAAAATGCTGAGCCCTCTTTTTGTTGCTCCTAAGCAATAAAATACAGGTTGTTAGCAAGAAGGAGACAGATTTCTCCTGGGCTCTTGTGAACCCTCTGACTCTGCCTCCAGAGGAATCTGAGGATGCTGTGTACTGTTTAAATTTAAAACTCATTGATAGCTGCACATTGCACACACAAAAAAAAAATCACATTTCAGCCACCCCAATTAGGCACAAGACAAACAGAAGAACATTTTTCCTCCAAATTAAAAGCACTAAATCTTAATGGGGGGGGTGGGGAAAGCACGGGGCACAAACATCTTGAATTAAAACAACTGTTTTTTGGATGGGTGAAACAGAGCATGGAGTAAATCTCCTCAAATAAAATAGCAGCACTCTGGAGGATTAGCTGCATGCTCTATTTCCCCCTCACAAATGTGCCACGGAGTGCTGGGCACTCACCCCTGCTCTGCTGGAGTCAAGGTGTGTTATCTCCCTGATGCAGATCCAGCCTGTCCTTGTCAACCTGTTGAACTCGGGGCTTTTCCAGCTGCAGTTGTTTGTTGGAGGGGACAAATTGATCACACTGCTGGAAAATAGTGATTTTGTTTCCCCTACCAGCAAATGAAGCCATGCTCTAGAGCAGAAATGTGATGTGTTAATTAAATTGGAGCCCCTCTTTTAAGCTGGCTGTGAGGGCTCCAAATTAATTAATGCATCACGTTTTTGCCCCAGTGCGTGGCTGCATTTGCTCATATGAAAAATGTGGTTACACCAAACAAAACTGCATCTTGTTTTGTTTCCTGGTTGGGAATTTGGATGCTTTGGGAGCTGAATGTTGTTCCAGCCCCCAAGAAAGGAGCTTTGTCACCCTGCAGGGATGAGCAGGTTATTTCTCACTCCTCACCCTGCTCTGATGCACTGAGGTGAAAACATGTGCCAAAGTAATGTAGAAAACAAGAATCTGCCATGAAATTCTGGTGTCTTACACAAAAGTTGACCTTTCCACGAAACTAAATCGGGAAAAGTCAGCGAGAACAAGGCACAGAGCATCATTTGTCACTCTCCAAACCCTGGCTGTGCCCACAGCTGGAGCAGGCAGTGCTGTCTCCCTCCCTGCACCTGGGGAAGGGCAGGGGAGTCACAGGAGTCACCAAGGAAGGTGAGAGAAGTGATTAAGGCTTGGAGAGAAGTGGGAGGGAGATGGGGTGGGATGCTTTGCTTTGCAGAGGAGAAACCTGAGCACTGAGTTACCAACCCACGGCGTGTGGGGGGATCCTCAACAGATTGCACTTCCTTTTTTTTTATTATTGTTTCTCCGCGTATAGATTTTGAAACACGTTACCTTCCTGTATTTTCCTATTTTATGCGTTATAAACTGTACACATAATTTTTCTCTTGAAAGAAAACCTGCCTAGAGGCTGGGGTTGGGAGTAGTTAAATTAAATGCTCTTTTCATGGTGAAATGAGGGCAGTGGAGAAGAGTGCTTAAAGAAAGGCACTGTAAAGCCATCAGGACATTATCTGCCTCCTAGGTTTGACCTCACAGCAGGGCAGCTACATCCATCCAGCAAATAAATGATTTTAGTCTATAAAAGTCTTTGGAAATAGATTTTATCTTTTTCCTTTTTTATTTTTTTTTCCCCCCTCGGGAACGTAGCAGAGCAGAGGGATTGATTTCTGGAAAGAAAATAAGCTGCATAGTGTAAATTGTGTTAATTACTGAGTAAAATGCCAATATTAGAGGTATTTAGGCCAACTTCTGTGGAGATGCTCTGCTAAAACTCCTGCCCTCTTGTAGTTAAATATACACTGAACACAGATTTAAGGAGTAGTTTAACGAGGGGCTTTTTTTTTTTCCCTCAGAAAATGGGATTGGATTTTAGAAGAAATGGTTGCATAAAGAGGGTCATATTAATTATTTGACCCAATTAACCCTCGCGGTGTTATTCCAGATATTTTCTTTCAAACCTCATTCTGTTTTCTCCAGAGAGGGAATATTCATGGAGAATTTCCACCAGATCTGGGAGGAAAAGCAGGTGAGTGTTGGTCAGTGCTTCGTCCTGGGAACAGAGAGGGGAAAAAGTTGGGAAAATGGCAGAATGGGCCAAAAAAAAAAAAAAAAATCATCAAATGAACCAGTCTGATTTGCAAACAGAAAGAGAAACTTGGCCAAATAATTCAGTGCACGGGTTGGAGCAGCTCTTAGGGGTTATAACTTGTGTAACTCGGATTTATGTAACTTGTAATTCAAGCTGACACCGACTCTGCCACCGCCGGGAGGGTCATTCTGTGCTGCTCCTGAGCAATCTCAGCGCCCGGCAAACCATCCCTCATGCCATGCATTTCATGTTTACAGCTGACACTCTGCTGGAAAAAATAGCTTTAATATTTTTTTGGGAGGGATCATAAAAAAAAAGTAGGTTTTTTGTTGGTTGTCAAAGTCATCTTGGTGCCTCTTGGCGCTTTTTTGAGGGCGGTGTCTGAGTTTCGGAGTTTTGTGCCAAATTCCCGTTTGCATTTTGGCTCTTGTTTGAGAAGCCGGAGCCAAAGCCCAACTGCTGGTGTTTAGTGCTCTCCTGCACCACTGGTTTTTGTCATTTGAGGATTGCAAAGGATTTTCGCCTGGTTTTTGGCATCTGTACACGTGGCACGCGCTGCCCAAATTAAGGGCTGCGAGTGTGTGTAGCAAAATTAACAGAACCGAGTCCAAGGTAAAATATGAGAGGAAAAAAAAAATCAAATATTGATGGAAGGAGCTCCTAATTTTCCCAGAAAGTTTATCTGGAGCACTGCCATTCTGCTTTAATCCTCATGCCCAGAGCCCAGGCAAAGTGAGAGCTGGGATGGGAATGGTTTTTCTGGTGAAACCTCCCCCCAGTCTCCACCACTGTGCTCCAGAAACTCTTCTTCAGCTCCTCATGTCAGCTGACCAAAGGAACTCTTTTTTTTTTAATTGTTAATTCCTTTTGATTTGTTCACGTGCAGGTTAGTTAATCTACAATTAAAATTTCCATTTATTTCCGATAGTTCCCTGCTCCTGTTGCTGGCTGAGGGGAAAAGTGCCACGTCAAGAAAAGGGGACTGAACCATCGTTAGTGATTTCGTGGAAACAGTTTAAAATGTAAGAGTTGAATTCCTTTTTTCCTTTTCAGGCCTATTTCAGTTTGATTTTAGGCTTTTTATAATGGGAGGAATTTGTTTTATGCACCAAACAAAAAGGATTGTGTTTGCTCAGGTCTGGAGATTGCAGTGACTTTGGATTTCTCATCCTCTGAACTCCAGGATGGTTTGGGTTGGAAGGGACATTAAAAATCAGCCAGTGCCACCCCCTGCCATGGGCAGGGACACCTCCCACTGTCCCAGGTGCTCCAAGCCCCAGTGTCCAACCTGGCCTTGGGCACTGCCAGGGATCCAGGGGCAGCCACAGCTTCTCTGGGCACCTGTGCCAGGACCTGTCCACCCTCCCAGCCTGGAAATCCTTCCCAAAATCCCATCCATCCCTGCCCTTTGTGTGTTTGAAACCATTCCCTGTGTCCTGCCCCTCCATCCCCTGTAAATTGTCCCTCTCCATCTTTCCTGTGGCTCCCTTCAGGTACTGGAGGCCAAGTTGGGTCATCCCAAAGCTCCTCCTGTCCAGGCTGAACGATCCCAGCTCCTCTTTGTGACTCAGCCCGGTTCTGTTCCCCCAGAAAGGTCAGAGCATCCACCCTGGAGGCATTTTCTGTTGCAGGAGTTCTTGCAGCATTCCTGCTTCAAGGTTTGGTAATGTTTCAAACGGGAAATGGAAAGTTTCAGATGGGAAATGGAAAGTTTCAAATGGGAGAGAGCAAATTGCCTCTGCTCTTTCATCTTCACGTTTGCATAACTCAGAGGGGGCTCAGTTGTTCTGGGAATTCTGTGCTTCACGTGTGGATGGGGGTGAAAAAGGCAGCCTGCCTGTAGGATCTGTAGGATTTTGGTGCAAATCCCTATTCATTTCCACAGAAGTAGCTCCAAGTGAAGCTCTTCTGGGAGACACAACGTTCCAAGAGCTTGGTGGGACGGACTTTTACACAAATCTGGATTACATCAAGCACAAAGCTGATTCAGGGGCTGTTCTTTGTCACTTTTTTGGACTCACCCTTCTCAGTGAAAGTCAGATAACTCCCAAATATTTTGAATTCCAGTGCTAACACTCACAGAGGTGCTCTGGGAGCTCTCCAGCCAAGCTTTGCAGGTGACAGCAGAAGTGTCCAGCTCAGATTTGTGTGCCTGGATATTTGGATTACTGGTTTGCATATATTTAAATGGCAGCATGGATGCTGTACCTCAGGAAAGTTGGGAGCGTAGTTTATTAGAAATATTTGGTGATGAATTATTTATTGAGGGAACTAAGTCAATCCTGAGCTCCTCGTCTGTAAACAATCCAAATATTGATTTTTGGAAATTATTGTGCTAATGAGCTAGAGCTCAATTTATCAGAATAACATGAGGAAATGTGCAGCTAATAATGCTGTTTATTAGCGTGATATAATCAAATTAATGTTCATGAAAAAGCAACATCATGAAGGTAAGAATTATGAGTGTGTATTGACGTGTCTGAGAAAAAATGGCAGAAAAAAAAAGTATTTATATCCAGGAAAAAACATCATGGAAATTCTGCTACAGAGGGATGGCTGTTCTCTTAAAAAAATCACAACAAATGTATTTATGGAGAGCAGTAGGGGTGAGGTCTAACAGAGGATATTTTGCATTCTGGCTCTGAGATTCCAGCTCCAAAATGAGATTACAAATCCCAGCTCTCAGATTCCTGTTGCAGTCACAGCATCAGCAGTGTGTAAAGCAGAAAGCCACTGACGGAATTTCATGGGGCTCATAAGTAGGTGTGTAATTGCACCAAATGCCAAGGAGCACTTGGCAACTGAAAATAGGGATAGGACTCTGCCAGGGAGGCTCAGGAGGTCTTGTGGAAGTTGTTTATTCCAGAATTCCAACAAATAATGGGTTTTGAGGGGTGAGAGTGCCCCGGAAGTGGCTTTTTGACAGGAGGATAACCAGCTGTGCTACTCTAGAATAATCTTTAGTCCTCTCAGGGTCGCTGTGCCTGTGATCAAGAAGGAGGCTGCCCAGGGGGTTAATCACTGCTTTTGTGGGAAATTTCCCCTGGAGAGATGGGAAAGGTGGGACAGAGACCTGCCAAGGTGAGGCTGCACCCAGCCTACTCAAGCTGCTTTAACCTAGCCCTGGTTTAGATTAGCTGGAATAAGACTAAATTTAGGATAACGAGGAGACTGTACTAATAATGATTAACATTAAATCCCCCCCCTTTGGAACGTTGGTGCAGGATTTACATTCATAGAAGTTTATTTTTTTCTTAAAAAGCTCTGGGAATACACTGCTGAAGGAGAGAGAATTAGGCAGGCTGAGAGCATTAGGAATAAAGTGCTGCAGTCCCAGAGGTTCCACAAATGGGAATCACAGAATCATGGAATGCTTTGCAAGGGGCATTAAGGATCTTGTTGTTCAGCCCCCTGCCATGGGCAGGGACACTTTCCACTGTCCCGGGGTGCTCCAAGCCCCATCCAGGCTGGCCTTGGGCACTGCCAGGGATCCAGGGGCAGCCACAGCTGCTCTGGGCACCCTGTGCCAGCCCTCCAGTGAGGAATTCCATCCCAGTATCCCACCCATCCCTGCCCTCTGTGTGTCTGAAGCCAATCCCTCTTGTCCAGGCACTACAAGCTCTTGTAAATAGTGTTTCTATGTTTTAGAGGCAGGGATAAACATCTACCTTTGTGTCCAGAAAAAGGGAAAAGCACTTCATGGGAAAACTATTCCTGAATGGGAAAAGAAAAACATAAAAATGTTTTCTTTCTGCCCCTTTTTTTAATGGCAGCCTTTCGTATTCTGGGTTAATTCCATTACAGGGTGCTGAGCCAGTAGACAAGGCAAGGGACCTACAAAAATGCAGAATGTGTGATACAACACCAAGCTTTCCATAAGTTATTTCGCCTCAAAATTCAAGAATGTCTCCATCTCCAGATCCTGGCTGGACTTTGCTTACTGAATTTTGGCTGGCTCAGATGGGAGCCCAGAAACTTTGATCGATGTCAGCGCTGGTGTTGCATCTTTAGGGCTGAAGATCAAGGGAATGGAGAAAGCACAGCTTTTGGCAGGATGCAGGAGCGTGGGACAGTGAGCGAAATGAATATAAAATATGTTCACACCTTAACTGCTGTTGCAGCAATTGCTCCGAGCCGGGCACAAACAGGAAAAGCAGTTCCCAATTATTTATCGTGGCTGGGAATGCACATCATTACTGAAATGTGAGCCTTCACCTGTTACACTCTTGCTGAAGAATTTATCAACACTGACACTTCCCAATTTAGGTGAGTCCCCACAGCATCCCTTTGCCTTTCAGAGATCATTTAATAATCAGTCTGGGAGCTCTGTTAAACACAAGCTGGGAGTTCATTGTCATCTGGCAAAATCCCAGCCTGCACATTTGGATTTGGCTGTGCTGGAGAAGAAGAATCATCCTTTCGTCCACCAGAGAAGCTCAAAACAGGACAAGTTGCCAATTTTCATATCCAGCCAGAAGTGGAGGTAAAAATATGTGGTATCATGCATGAGATGGTTAAAAAAAATCCACTTTTTTTTTTTTTTATGTGAATTGGAAGTCTAGACTGTTCATTTGAAATATTGCAGCTACCACATCGATAAGAGATGAGAGAAATCTCAGTCCTTGCTCCAAACTAATCAATTGCACATTGATTCAATAACAGAGAAAATAATTTTGTAATCTTTTCCATCTTTTCCTTATCACAAAGTGATCAGTATTTACACCAAATTCTTGTTTTTCCTTATCTTACTTGCTGCTAAGAATGTGGGGTTTTTTTAATGCTAAATACTTTCAGACTTTTTAAATTAGCAGAATGGATAAATGAGCATCTTTTTTTCCTCTGGAGGCAGACTCAGCCCCTGAGCTCCTGTGTGGAGGCAGGGGATGGTGGCAGCATGGGGCACAGGAAGAGTGTGGGATGGACAGAACTGGAATGGGAATTGAACTGGAATATCCCAATCCTAAGAAAGGGAGGAAGGAAAGGCTTAAAGAGTGTGCCAGGACTGTGCTGGTGGCCCCAGCAGTGCAGAGGTGCAGGTGCTGCTCATAGGATGGAGGCAGAGCTCAGAGCCAGCCTAATAACTGCTTTTCTTCATGAATATTTGAGATGGATTTAAGATTGGTGAATTCCCCTCTGGAAAGACAAATGGGCCAAAATCTGTAGCATCCACAGGGTAATCCAAGGGCTTTAAAGGTCTTTTAAAACCCTGTTGTCCCAGTGACTGTCCCTCTTCCCTTCTCCCCCTCAGCTCTCTCTGGTGGCATCTCTGTCTCTCTGGTCATTCTGCTCCTTGAGCCTTCTGGACCTGCTCTTTCTTCCTTTCCAGACCCCCTGGTTTAAATCCAGGGAGTTTAAATTCAGAGATTTGAGTTCCCAGTGTTGGTCCATGTGAATCTTGGACTGAATTTTCTCTCCTCCAGCTCCTGTTGCCCCCAGGGTTGTTAATTCTCCCCACAGCTCACCCCGGGTGAGAGGAGTGGAAATCGATTTGTGGTGCCCACAGAAAGGAGCAGCCCTAAACCTGGAATGTGAAATACAACCAGAAGCTTCCAAACCACTGGGCCCAGCTGAAGAATTGCTGGGATGAGTTGCTGGCAGAGAACATTGGTTTGAGCTCCAGCCCATGCACTGCTTGGTTCCAGCCCGTGCCCCCTCTCTGCCTTCACATGAGGGAAGCACCAAATTCCTTTCACATCATTTCAGGTGTTCAGCAAGATCACACACAATCTGTGCTCTTGAAAATATCTGGTCCTAGCTCTCCAGCCCCACGAGTTCCCTGTGCCTGCTCAAAAGTTTAAAAAATATTTCCTCAGGAAACTTTCCCAAAGTGTTTTATTAAAATCGTGCTCCTCCTGACACATTGATGAAGTTCTTCTCCAGTGGAAGCTCCAATGATTTTAATTTCATCAGGAAAACACATGAAAATCAAGCAAGAGGAAAACCATCAAACCCTAATAAATCTTTTAAAACAAATTAAAGTGATGGCTGAGCTGACATATTCAATTTTCAATAAAAAAGGATTTTCAGCAAGCCACAGGCATTACTCAAAGACTTAAATCTGCAAAACCAGGATTCTGCTTGTTTGTTTGCACTTTTGAGTGCTTTAAATCAACTGGTTGGCTGATCTGTGAAACACTGCCCACACTGGTTCCCAGTGCTGGAAGTTGCTTATAAATAACAGATAAAGACAGAAAAATGACTTTCTGATGAACTTTCTGTGCACAAATGCAGTGAAGTTTCATGTTTGGGTCATCTGCCCATCAGATAATTAAGGATAAGGTGTAGGATTTGTGCAGTCACATATTTCTACTGAGCAGTGTTGGATGTATCCTAAGTGACTTTGCTTTGTTGCCTGCTCAGTTGAACACATAAACACTAGGAAAAAAAAAATCCCAATCCTAAGTGAAAAATTTCCTTCCCCCAAATGTCCTATTTAAGGATAATGCACTACAGAAATAATATTCATCATTAAATTACAAAGCAGGGTATTGGTGCAAGTGTTTCAGTGTGCAGACAGCTGTGCTGCAGGAAGGAAATCCTGCTGGGGTTCTCTGTGAGCCTGAAGGGAAATGTATGGATGAAAGGCAAGTGTATGGATGAAAATGATGATTTAGGGCCAGGATTGTTGGTTCACGTGTCGCTCCCTGCCTGGAGTCCAAAGAGCCTCCTCATTTCTCCCCTCTTGGATTCTCCAGCCTCAGGGCTCATTCCCAGTCAGGCTAACAAGGGTAAACCCCACACCCATCCTGCTTCCATATTTTGCTTCCTTCATTTCTCGTGTCCTGTGTCACCTTTGTCACGTGGTGAACAAAGGGCTGATCCCTAATGACTGAGTAAACTCCAGAGAGCCATGCACTCTTTTCTAACAGCAACAATTACCCTGACTTCACTCACAGCCTTAGCCTGATGTGTTCCTGATTAATTAGGCAGCATTTTTTCAAGCATGAAGCAGTTTTAAAATACCCTTTCAGGTCTAACAAGTGGTGCACGCTGGATGCCACAGTTTTCACAGTTGAGTTTATTCAGCTTTTGATGATTTGTGCATCTTGCCCCATGGTCCACCTTTGGGTCTCTACTTCTTTTCCTTCAAAGCTTGGGCTGCTCTTTTTATAATGAAATAATTAATACTGGTGACAGAAAAACACAAGGTGTGAATGCAGAAGGAGGAGGGTAATGGCCTCTAATTAAAATGAGTACAGGAGTACAAAAGAAATTCCTCTTTTATAATTATCATCTATATTATACTTTTAATGAGTGGCACATCAGGAGGTGGGATGTTATTGATTGCTCCAGAGCTGAGCTCCTCGAGGCACTTCAGCTTTTTCCAGGTAAACTTTATTCAGCTTTTGGTGTGTAGGGCATAAATCTTTATTGGGGATGGTGTGTCAGTAACAGCATCATAAAGCTGACTGCTGAATATTCCTGGTAATTTGTGGTGCTCTGCAAAGGTCAGCCCTGGGCTGTTGGGAGAGGGGGAGCAGCTCCCAGCATGGGCACCAATTTATTTGGGAATTTCTGCCTGGTTAAGTGGCTGTCAGGCATGACAGCTGCATTTTTAGCAGGAGTTAATGCTCCAGAATCTGGCAGGACTCTCTGACTCTCCCGACCTCATCTTTAATTCAGTCCCAGATTTCCATTTTGGTGGGCAGGGGACGAATGTATCACGTGGATGGATTGATTCTTGGTTTTTGTTAGTGGTTTGTGCCCTCGTGGTGCTGATTTTGTTGTTGTTGTTGTTGTTGTCCATCCTATTCACCACTCCTGAAATGGAGGCATTCATTTAAAGCTCTCCAATGTAAACTTCCTCAAGAATTACTGTGGAGCTTTAAGGTTTAGGCAAATGTTCAATCTCTGCATGTCCAAAGTCCACCCCAGAATTAAAAGAAAGAAAGAAAAAAAACCCCAATTAATATCAGTTCTCCAAAACAGACTTTTTATTTTAGCACACAGCATTCCTGCTCTGAGATTTGTTGGCATTTAGGGGTTTTTTAAGAGTTCTTTTATGAATATGCTGATTGTCTATTAGAAATCCTCCTTCCTCCAGGTTAAGAGAATGTGTTATGTATCAGAAATTCCACACAGATTCTCCTTTGTTACTGGCACAGAGCTTTTCTTTTCTTTAGAAGGACACTCTTTGTCAGTAAGAAAATATTTCTGGCAATAATTTAACTGAGAGGGGAAAAGGCTCTTCTCTTTTTTGCTCCCAACAAAAAGGCTGCCCGTGATTTTGTTTTGTGAACCACGGCACAGCCACGGACTCAATTCCATTTTATCCCATCTCCAAAGGCACTGCTGCTTTGAGTTCCATCTCAGAGCTCCCTGTCCCGCCCCCCTCCCCACTCATTATTTTGTTCTTGGAGTTAAATTGGAGTTTGATGGTTCAGTGTTTGAAAATCAGCAGCAAACCTCGAGTTGGAAGAGCATCCCTTCCCAAACTGATCCTGAACTTGAAAGTGCTGAGAGCTGAGTTGTCTCTCGTTGCTTTTAATTATCTCCAATCCTGCTGAATGCAGAGCTCACATTTCAGTGTCTGTGTTGTGGAAATTGTCTTTTATTTACGCAGCTGCAGGTGAGGTGAGAATAAAAAGAACTTAAAAATAAGCTGAGCATTAACAGCTTGAAACAAGTTGAGTGCTAATTGTGTTACTAATGCCACCTTCATCTTCTTTTTTGATAAGACAGAAAATTTTAAAAGCCCACACTTGTAGATCGGTTGTGCAGATTTTCCGAGCCACAGCCAAGTTCTAGAGAGAGCAATTTCTTTGCATGAAAAAGATATGGAGAGGCCACTTCATATACAACTGATAAACTGCCAGTTGATTTACGTTTAGTCTAATTGATACTTTAAGACTTTTTAAAATTTAGTTTGTAGTTGATAGGAAAACTTCCTCTGGCTGTAAAAGGGAGATTTGATAGATCCTGGGGAAGAAAGAAAATGTGTATATATATATATATATATATGAGAGATAAGGTGGAAAAAACATCAAAGCACAAGTTGGAGCACTGCTGGTGAAGCTGGCAGCTGGAATGACTGATGGAGAAGTTACTCTGATGGATTTTTAGTGGGTGAGCTCTTGGCTGGGATTGTAGCAAACAATGGGAAGGGAAAGGGGACAAATATCGGGACCTGCCAGAGACACAATCCCAAGGAATCCAAACTCCTGGGGTATCCCTGCCTGGAAAACAGGCACAGGGCAGCTGGGGGTGATGCCTTTTGGGGCTGCCTANATGACAGGGGGAGTGCCATGAAATCGGGCAGCTTGGCTTTAATCCAAGGTCTCAGCTTGGCTCTGCCCAAAAGAAGGAGACAAAGCCACAGGAGGGGACAGCAGAGAAACCTTTGGGAATAGAAGAAACATCCTGGACCAAAGGGTGCTCACCTGCTGCTCACCAGAGCAATTCTGCCATGAATTATGGTTTTATCATGCCAAAATGATGAGGTTTGACTTCTATGCTAATTCTGGAATCATTATTTAATGGTATTTTTAACCTTTGGCTGTGGCACGCCAGTAAAGCTTGCAGGAGGTGGGGACATTTTTGGAAGTGCTGCTGTCACATCGTAACTTGGTGACAATATATCTGCTACAGATGTGGCTGTGTTCTTTTATTTATAGGTAATGCAAATAAATCAATTACGGGCTAAAAATAAATCGGCAAGCTCGTCCAAACAGGTGTACATCCCTCCAAAAAAGCAAAATGATTGATTATTTAACATTAATCTTCTCTAAAACAAATTAGGAAGTTATTAATTATCAAAATCTGTATTTATTCTGCTGTAAAATTTATCTACTGCCGTTCACAAGATGTTGCATTTCTTCCTAGGAGTTCTGAACTAAGCTTAAATGTTAGCATTTAAAATCTCTTCCCAATGCTACAGATGTTCTACATATTTGCAAATTTTGTATTATGGCACCATAAAATCCATAAAGAGCTTCGAGCATTTAAACTGTACAAAAAAGCGACTGCAAGTCATCACTTTGCCTCGAGTGTGATGGTTTTTCATGTCTCCAAAATGAATAGCAGGAGAGGGAATTCCAGGTATTTATTCTTAGTCTCAATTGGGCCTTTTTCATCTGTACAATGGGTTAGTTAATGGTATTTGAACTTTTATTCGGGGGAAGAATTTCGTGTTCTGCCTTGGTAAGGATTTTCTTCTTTGCCCACATGCTCCAGCGTGACACAGGCAAAAATAATAATATCAAACCATTGCCTTTTTGAAGGAGCCATTATCTTTTTTATTAATCATCTGATGAGGGGAATGCATTCATCTCAGAGCAGCAATTTCTCACGCTCTGCTCCTGGTGAATGGAGCTTTTGTGAGGCAGCAATTTTACCTTGACCTGTAACACAGCTCTGAACCTCTCTCTCTATGAGGAATTGTTCCAATTCCTTCTCTCCAGCGTTCTGCATTTTACTGAGTGCCAGGAGCTTCAGAATTCAAAGAACTACATTTCCTTGACTGTGTTCAAACCTAATTCCACCAGTACAAAAAAAAAAAAAATCAGGATTTATTTTCCGTGACGTACTCCTCGGCTTTTATGCATCTGGATGTGCAGCATTAGCAGAAGGCAAAAAGTAGTTTTACAGCAGGTGCTGAGAAGTTTTACACCTTCCTGAGAGAGGTGCTGGGAGATGGTTGGAGATGTTTCCAGAGAAGCTGTGGCTGCCCCTGGATCCCTGGCAGTGTCCAAGGTCAGGCTGGACAGGTCTTGGAGCAGCCTGGGATGATGGAAGTGTCTCCGCCCATGGCAGATGGATGAACTTTAAGGTTCCTTCCAATCCACACCATCATTTTTTAAGGTCCATTCCAATCCACACCACTCCACGATTTTATGGGTGGCTGTGAAGATTTAAATTCCTCTTTCCCTGCCTCTGGGAGCTCTGCATTGGAAGGTGCGGCACTTTGTGGTCCATATGTTGTGTTTGTGAACTCTTGCAATAGAAAAACATCAGATGCTACAAGAATTCCACCATTAGTGGAGTGCACATCCCTGCTACTTACTCTTGAACTTCATGGACTTTTAACTTTTTTCTTTTTTTTTCACAGTTGTTTAGGTATTAATTAATTTAGGTATTAAATTGTAGTGGATTTAATAATGAGCAGAATGGAAATGGTAAATTAAATTAACTGCTCTGCAGTAAAAAACCCCACAAACACATCCCTTCCATCTAGGTTTGATATAACCCAATTAAAAACAGGATAGAGCTCATCCCTTTGTCTTAATAAGCATGTTAAATTAGCTATTTCCTCCTCGGAGAAAAACACGCTTAGAAACAAACTCCAGAATGTTTAGGAATGGGAAGAGAGTTGATTTCTTGTCCCCTGCTATTTGTAATCTGTGATTAAGTGGTGTGAAATGGGGCTAAGCCTTCCTGGCGCTGCCTTAGAGCGCTTCCTCCTCCCCTGTGCACTCCAAATGTGTCTGGAACAAAAGCAGAGCAAGGCAGGACTAATCTCCATTTTCTCCACAGCCTTGGAAAATCTCTCCTAGTGATGTAAACTCCCAGCAAAGGCTGTCACGTGTTTAATCCCACAGATCTGGAATTTAGGGGGGAGGGATTTAAAAGAAAAAGTGTCTGGAGCTCCTGTATTCCATGGTAAAAAGAACTGGCAGATGTGTTTCTGTCTCCACATATAAATTCAGTTTCTGGGGCTGGTTTTTTTTTCATTTGATTGCATTTTTGAAATTAGAAATCCCAGTGGGCAGAGGTTGGACTGCAAAATGTTTGAGTGGATACTCGGGTGTATTACCAAATATGCTTTTAGTGATGCTAAAAATGAAGTTATTGAATGCTTTGTTTTTGCATTTCCACCTGCAACCACAGGGAAAACACACCTGCCCATCTCCTGTGGGAACACTGGGGGGTCATTCCCTGCCATTCATACTGCAGGAATAAAAGCATTACTATGAATAAAACCTTAATTTGGAAGTCCTCTAAGTCTGATTGCATTGATGTGATCATCTGTTCAACCTGTTTGCCAGTTTGATTTGGAAATGGTCCACACTGCACCTCTTTTCCTTTCAATCTCCTGTTGTGCAGCCTAAATTAAGTTTATTTTATTTACTCTGATTTTTACTTGCATCAGAATAAGGGGAGACACGGTGCTGTGGTACCAGGTAAACTTCTTTTCCCTGTGGAATTGTGGATACCTGTGGTTCAGTGTGCTGTAATAAATAAAGCTTTGCTGAAGCAAGGTTATAAAACAGATTATTATTTTCTTAAGAGTGATAGAGACACACAGGAGTGGCCACAGATGCACCCAAACAACACAAAGAGGAAAATTCAGGATCCTAAGGCAGCTGGAAGCAGATACAAATGGAACAGGGAGTACCCATTAAAAGGAAAGGTCATTTCTACATTACATATAGTGAACTTCAGGGCTATAAGTTGCTGAAGAGACCTATGGTGAGGCAGGGAACAAAAGAAATTGGAAGCCAAATAATGTAAGAAACAGGAAACAGTAAAATAACTGAGGGTCACCAAATATTTGGGGAAACTGATAGAATGAGAGACATGGGAGTAAAATAACTGAGGGTCACCAAATATTTGGGGAAACTGATAGAATGAGAGACATGGGAGCTTAACTGTGGTTCAGAACTCGGGCAACCCCAGATTTTAAACCTGTTTTGGGGGTAAATTGGCCATGGAAGCAGATCCTTGGGCAGGGAATGCTGGGGCCAATCTTTTGGGTAGTTCTGACCTCCTATGGATTTATGGAGAGTTGTTTTTGGTGAGAAACCCCCACTGAACTTGTTCATTTCTTTATAGTAATGTAGAGGTAGAACAAGTCTTTCCTGAGGTGATGTTCTTTATAACAGAAGCTGCATTCCTTGGTTTTAGTCAGGTTCATGTGGGGGGGGATGTGGGATCTCCTCCTCCCTCCAAGAGAAACAGCAGAATATCAGCTCTGTGCCCAGGGCAGGGAGAATTCTGCCCCCAGGGCCAGCTGCACTCCACAGCCTCACCTTGCAAAGCAGCAGCTTTGATTAAAAAAGGGCAAACCAGCAGGAGCCATTTCCATGGTCTGGAAAAGTTTAATCTCCTTGACTGTGATCCTGGAGTTTGGTGCAGAGGAGTTTGTTGTGGTGCAGCTCTGAAATACTGGAGCACTGCCTTGCTGCCTTCACTTGCAGAAGACATGAAGGTTCTAATACAAAATTAAATTCTTCAGTGAGTGGCAGCAGTTTATTGATCCACAGAAATGTGTTGTGGTTAATAATTCTTTTGTGAAAAGTATTTGGTTTGTTATTAAACATTATTGAAGTTTCCTGATTCATTCATCTTCTCTTTTCCAGCTTGTTGTGATCATGGCACACCACAAGGGCCTGGAGTGAGTGGACAAGAGGAAATGGATTTAAATTGAAAGGGAGCATGTTTAGATGAGATATTTGGGAAGAAATTCCTCCCTGTGAGGGTGGGGAGGCCCTGGAATAGAATTCCCAGAGAAGCTGTGGCTGCCCCTGGATCCCTGGAAGCATCCAAGGACAAGCTGGACAGGGATTCGAGCACCCTGTGAGGGTGGAAGGTGTCCCTGCTCACGGCACAGGGTGGAATTGGATAATTTTTAATGTCCCTTCCAACCCAAACCATCCTGGAATTCTGTGATTCAAATCACGTAAGTTCATATCTTTTATTTACCTGGACCACTTTTAGGGATCTGGACTTTTCCAATACTCTGTTGTAGAACGTCAACATCTCTATTCCAATGTCTCATATTGTACCTGACTCTTCTTTTTCAGTGAAATGAAAGCATTTAAAATTGAAATTTGTAACTCCCATAATCACTCTGTGAAGGTAAATTCAGTAATTACCAGTGTTGCAGTAAAGAATTTGGCTCTGTGGCTCCTCATCATACAGTGGATGTTCACAGTAGTGTTGTTCTACAGCAGGTACTGACTAACAATGGAACCACTTCCTTTTGATTGGGTAATTGTACCTGTTAATTAAACTCCATTTAATCACAGTGCCTTCTATCTAAACCTTGTTGTGGGGAGTATTTCTTAATGTACACAGGACTTGTTTGGGTGAATAATTCCACTGCATGTTGTTTATTAATAATTCAGAGCCAAGGTGCTGCCGTAATTTCCCCAGTAACATCCTTGGTGGGTTCTACTCATTCAGGGCGTTTTAATTTTAAAGAAGAAAAAGAGATTTTCCTTTTAAAGAGGCTCCACTGCTGTAATTGGCTTCCGTGGAGCCTCAGTGGTTCTCACCAGCCTTAATTTGTATCATTAAAGGGATTTAAAAATCTGGTCTCGTGACGAACAAACAATGTGATATTAAAACAAAGTCAAGCTCATTGCTTCACGAAATTCCCTCTGAAAACTGCACTTTTCCTGGCTTTTCCTCTCTCTTCTGCCATGAGAAAGGTTGGAGGCTTGGTGACTCAAAGTGTCCTCGTGCTGTTGTCATCCTTGGGTGGTCCTGTCCTCCTCCTGATGGCTTCTCAAATCCAGCCACTGAATCCATCTGGGAACAGCTGGGAATGTTCTTTTTGCAGCAGCAAGTTTGCTCCAAAACAACACACTTGTCAGCATTTTTGGTTTATCTAAATTGTTATCATTTTTAAGAACAAATTTAAAGCAGGAAAGTGGGAAGCAAAACTGCTTTTCTATTGAAAAAAGCTATTTCTTTTTAAAGAAAAACCTGTTTTCTTTTAAAATGAGTTTTATTTATCTTTTCTTTTAGTTCATCACCCATCAGGCTGGACCTTTGACTTTTTCTGAAAGCAGTTCTCTTATTTAGAAGCACCTCTGAAAGTGACTCATTTAAGCTGTGGATAATGGAGCACTTTAAATTTTAATTATTTTGTAGGATGTGTTGAAAAAAGCATGTATGACTGCAGTATGTTCAATATGTGCATCACTCTAAGATCATTGATTAGGTTTGAGTTTTGTTTGAACTTCCAAAAAATGGGCAAATTTGTGGTGCTGCAGCTGGAAGAGAAGAACAATGGTCGCTAAAAAAGCGTGAAAATCCCACCTCTCGTCTATTTTAGCCCAATCAGAATTGCCCTGGAGCAGAGTTCATTTGCTCTGCCAGTTCCTCCCCTTCACCTGCACTAAATGTCCGAGCCTCTGTGGGCTCACAGCTCGCCCTCAGGAGGTGGGAATGAGCCAGCGTGGCACAAATGTGAAAACAGAGGAAATAAATACCCACAGCACTGCAGTGCTGGGACAGGAACGGTGATCACATCCATAATGCCCAGATCCAGAGGCGCTCCTCGAAGAGCAAAAGTGGGTTTGTTGTTTCAAATGGCAGTAAAAAAAAAAGGTAAGTTGCCTTGCTTGGGCATGGTGCTTGTCTGATTTAAGAGCTGCTTAACTCCCTGTCTGAAAGGCCAGTTCCAATTCTTGCCCATGTGATTCACCTGGAGTGCAGGGAGCCGGGAGAGATAAAAAGCTTGTAGAGCTGTTAACACTATTTTATGTTGGAATTGATGCACCAGGCTGCCAAGGAGCACAGATGCTTAATACACTCAATTTGTAAAGGAGATTTTAATCTTCACAAGTACATCTCTTTTCACTTTCGGGCTCTCCTCGGTGAGAAGCAGAAATATTCAGCCAGGCTGAGGACACTAAACCAGTTTTTTAAAAAAAAGCCTCCAGGCCCTGAGATGGCCACTAATGGATATTGAAGTTTTCCTGTGAAAACCCCTGATATCCAAGTGTATCAATTCCAGTTTATTTCAATAAACCACCACAGGATGTGAGGCAAAACGTTGGACAAGGCTGCAGAGTGTCCTAGGAAATGGGGTTATTTGGAATGGTCAGGACTGGAATTCAGCTTCTGAGAGGAGTCAGGGCTTGGGGAAGATGGAGTGAAAAGGTGAGGAATATTCTGCTTTTATCAGCCTCCTTTGGTATTTATGTGTGTAAAATTAAGGAGGAGCACAGTCTGTAAGCTCTAGGTTGAGATTTTAATTAATGTGGGGGTTTGTTTTTAAGTGTGGGTGAATTCAGCTGTAATCTGGTAAAGTATTTTTTCTTGGCTATAACAAATGTATTTTTCTTGGGGACATTGTTAAAATAACATCACGAGGTCTGTTCTCCAACATCATTCCCTCATGGCTGCATTCCCACCCTCTGGTAGTGTGGTGTCTGTATTTATGAGTTATTTCAGGACATTTCACACCCTTTTCGGATTTAACATTTGGTTCGTGGTTAGAGGTTTAAATTTGGCTTCTGCATAATGAAAAGCTGGGCAGTGGGATTTCTGGCCTTTGCAAACTCCACACAGGGAAGGAATCTGTGATAAAAAATATCAGTGATGGTCAGGAGCCCAGGGGAGAGTGGGCACCATTAAATTATTGGAAGGCAAGGAGCAAAGTCCAGGCCCAGCAATTCCATGTGGGGACATGGAATTTGCATTTGGGAGTTGAGTTACTCAAGGGTGTTTAATTCTGGAGTTCAAACTCCCCAAGAGGATTGGTTCTTTGGAAAATGGCAGGAAAACTGGTGGGGTTTGCCAGGGAAAGAGTTGCTGCAGTTGTTGGTCAAAAATCCCAAAATCCCAATGGAGTAACTGTCATCAATGCAATGATGATGTTATTATAATCATCATCATCATCCTCATTATCATTAGTGACCAGCTCATCCAACATCCAGGCAAGCCAACAGACTCATTGTCAGTGACTTTACCAGGATTTGTATCAAGTCCATGGTGAAAATTCTGCTTTTATTGAACAAAATTCTGGTAGGGAATACAAATACATTTTCATCCTTATGCAAACACATCGTGTTTGGGCTGACTGACAGCTGGTAAAAGCTGTGTTTCTGTACTTTACCCCTGTCCCATTTGCAGTCCATGGCTGTGTCCCCCTCTCATTTAGGAAGGGGGACTTAGCCTTTTCACATATTATATTTTCTTTTGGTTTGTCTGTCAGGGCCAGGAGTTGGGCTCCTCGAGGGTTCCTTCCAGCTCAGCTTTTTCTGTGATTTATTATGGCTAAAATGATGAATCTACCTCAATCTCCCCAGTTTCCCTCCTCCTCTCGGGCTAAATGGCACCATTTGTTTGGCTCTCTACTGACTGATGAGAGCATTGCTCAGATGGTGACTGATTTAATGGACATCACGTCATTAAACCCAAAAACCCACCTGAGAAAGCACTGCAAACTATGGATGGAGCTCCTAGAAACAAAAGTGGTGAGTCCTTAATCCCATTATATTGGATAAGCTTCTCTAGGGTGGGTGTGTTCTGAGTCAGAGCTCCCTTAATTATCATTTTTTGGCTGATTTCTGGTCTGGATGACAGATCTAGACTGGCATGACCTGTCTGAGGCATTCAAAATCTGCTGAAGTGCTTGCCCAAGCAGAATTGCTGTGCCTGCTGCCTGTGAACAGCAAAGGAGCTGCTGCTAAGGTGTTTCATCCATTGTGCAAGCTCTGGGGACGAAGCCTATTTAAATATCCACAGGTTAGGCAGAGCTTTTCATTCCTGCTTCCTGGAGCATGACAGGGAATCTCACCCGCTACCCAAATGCAAATAAATACAATCATCACTCCTATCATCATGGATTTTCCGCTTTGCTTACCCAGCCCTCAGCTCTGAGACATGCTCAGACTCCAATGACTCCTGTAACACACGTGAGAAGTGGCTCTTAGGGCTGCAGAGTGGATTCATTTGTAATTTTGCTGTTTAAGCTGCTCTAACGGTGCTGCATCACTGTTTTTTGGGGGGTTTTTTTAGAGGAACAAGTTGTTGTGGCTGCTGCTGCACATATAACTCCAAAAAGCTTTGTGGCAATAAGACAGATAAGCCAATGCTGCTCATAGAAAAAAACCCAATGTTTATAATAGCTGGAGAACATTCCTATTTGTATTTCAAATTCCCCTTGTACACGGCGACAGGAATTGATTTCACGCCGGCCTCGGTGCTTGGGCCGCGCTGTCTTTGCTCTTGCAGGGACAAGAGGCATTTGAATGAAGCAGATCCTGTTGTCCTCCTGCAGTGGATTTGTCACATTTGCTGCTGTCTGAAGTGAAAAGGAAGCGGAATGGGAAGGAAACCTCCCTGTCTTTCTTTGAAGTGTGGGTAAAATCCCTGTGAGCAGCAGCGGCAGCTCTCGGGGGCAGCGCATGGGCTTGGGGTGACGGTGGCTCCCGGCTTTGTGACAGGGTGGGGTGGCTCTGGGGACAGCTGGGGTGGGATCTGGGGGCTCTCCTCCATGGCTCCTGCCAACACGGACCTCTGGAACGGGAGGGAGCCGAGGGAAGGGGCTGCTGCAGGGAGGTGGAACCGCAGGATGGTTTGGGTTGGAAAAGACCCATAAGATCGAGTCCAACCATCCCAGCATTAACCCACATCCCCAAGTGCCACAGATTTAAATCCCCCAGGGATGGGGACTCCACCACTGCCCTGGGCAGCTGCGCCAGGGCTGGACAGCCCTTTCAGTGAAGACATTTTCTGAAATACAAAAATTCTTCCCTGGTGCAACTTGAAGCCATTTCCTCTTGTTCTGTAGCTCATTACCTAGGAGAAGAGAGCAATCCCAGCTGACTCCAACCTCCCTTCAGGGA
>VYXD01005445.1:106793-160581 GCA_013397195.1 Hylia prasina
TCAAGACAACTGTCAATCAACTTTCTCCACCTACCTAAAAATATGTAAACAAGGAAGGACAGTTAGGAAAACAAAGCTGTTGTTTATAGTAAAAAGTGGGAGAAAGTAAAAATCCTGACTCCAATATGAAAGACAAATCAGAAGGCCCAGAAAAATCCTCAAAACCAGCGTGACAGTGTAACCCATCCCCACCTTGTCCACCAGCCCAGAGCACTGTGTCCAGTCCTTCCTTGGACACCTCCAGGGATGGGCACTCCAAACCTCCCTGGCAGCCCCTTCCAACGCCTGACCACCCTTTCCATGGAGAAATGGCAGTGAGAATGTCCCAAGATTCCCAACAAAATCCAAATAATCCAGTTGCAGCTGCAGCTCTTGGTTCTGGCCACGAAAAAAGGAGCAAACGTGTCTGAGTCGGTAAAAAGTCCGTCATGAGCCAGAGATGATTAAAAATACAGAATAAAAACTTACCTGGAGGGGCTTGTGAGTGCATCAAGGGTCTTTGTGCCAAATGATTTTATAATGGCTGAGGAAGAAATTATTTATTAGTTCATCAAACATAAAGGAATAGTTAATGAGAGCATTCATTATAATCTTCGTTGTGGCACATAATTAGCAAGCTCTGCTTCTGTCTCAGTGCTGTTGCTGAGCAGGTCTGGGAGAGTAAAATGTGTGATTTATAACAATATTACAAGGCACGATGTTTCCCCCCCCAAAATTAATGAATCCTAGCAGAGAGAAACAGGGAATGCATTTAGCAAGACTTGAGTCTAAAATAGCAAATTGTGAACCAGCAGCTGTTGTCTTGCAAGTCTTGTGCTTTTTGTCAAATTTTGGGACGTTTCAGCCTGGTGGAAGTCACATTTCCAGCAATGATCATCATTACTGGAGAGTTTGGGTTATTCATAACATGTAAAACATTCCTGTTCAACTTCCTTATCAGCAGGTTCCAATTTTAGTCCATCCTTCATTTCTAGAGATGAAGATGACAGGAAAACTTTTGATTTTTTGATACATTAGGTGTTCAACCCCGAAGTTCTGAGCCTTACAAGGAAACCTCTCACTGAGCAGGAAATGGAACCTGACCTTTAAATTTGGGCCTTCATCATCCTCTTAAAATGTAACAATTCCTCTGTGATTGTTTCAAACCCTTTGAGTGCTGACCACTAAAAATTCCTAAATCCTCACTCATTAACATTAATTTAAGGCTATTAACTGCTAACAGAATTTCACCCCCCTCAGAGTCTGCAGCACAGAATTTATGCTAAATAAACATTCTATGGGCTTCTGATTTTGTAAGTGCAATAACAGAACTGCCCAGGATCTTATCAGGGTAATTGAATAATATTCACATCTGCCTTTCTTTATTTCTTTCTTTTTTTAATCTCTTTATTCTTCTAAATTCTGCCAAGGTGGCTATTTTTACTTCCTTTAACAGAGTCTAAAATATAGAATTCTGAATAGATGTCACATACCTGGATAAATAATATGGGATTTTTTTAAATTTCTTTTAATGCATTATAGTCCCTATTGAAAACACAGCAAAACTAACGGCCTCGAGTTGAGCTGGGGAGGTTCAAGTTGGATTTTTGGAAAAATCTCTTCCCTGGAGGAGTGGTTAAGCACTGGGACAGGCTGCCTGGAGCAGTGCTGGAATCACCATCCCTGGAAGTGTTCAAAAGATGCCCTGCAGCTCTCTGGGAGAGGATTTAGTGGGAACGGGGATATTCAGTCAGAGGTTGGACTTGATGATCTTGGAGGTCTCTTCCAGCACTTCCCTGAGCCAGGGCTTGTGTCAGTTGATCAGGCTTTGCAAATATTCTGGATTGCTTGAAATGTCTCCACGTATGTAGGAGCATAAACAGAGCATCAATAAATAATGCGGATTGTTAGAAAGCCTCACACATCCTAATGTGCTTCCCAGCATTAGGAAAAAGGCTGCAAGGTGATTAGGAATTCACAAAGAGGATCCACAATTAATGTTAATCTGCTTACAGCTCACTAATGGTTAGGCTTTAATGATTTTTAGATCCACTGCTCCTCGTGGTGCTTAGCCAGGCTTTCATTTTTTATCTTTTTTTTTCCTGTGAAAAATAATTGAGATAAATATTTTAAAATGTAAGTAGGGCAATATTTACTTTTGTGTTTCGAATGTAGGACTTGTGATAGTCAGCAATGTTTTCTGACAGTTCCTATCCCACTGCAAAGCCTTTTGGTGTTTTCTTTTCCAGCATCTTCATCTTTCCAGTGGGTTTTCTGTGGATTCATTGTTGTTTGTACAAGGGTGTCCTCCTGGTCCAGCTGTGGGGCTCAGTTAAGCCAAACCAGCTCAGAGACCTTTCGCTTGAAGTGAAATTTCTTTTGTTGGGACATGGAGACAACAAAATCTTTCCCTTCTCCAAAAATACCAATGAAATTCAGCTTTGGGGACTGAACAAAGCTAAAATACCCCAAAATAAAGGAGAGATCTCGATGGGTGGTGCATCTTGTCCTACTAAATTTTGTATCCAGTCCCTCTAATGTTGGGGTTTATTCATGGTATTACGTCCTGTGTGCATTAATTAGTTCGCTGCGTTTTGGAAATTAATTGGGTTTTGATTATTGGTTATGTTTACTGTCAGTATTACAAGGCAAAAATAAAAGAGATTAATAACAAGGTAAATCATCTCATTTACTGGGAATTAGGGGGACTCAAACTGAAGTATTTGCTTAAATATTTTTATATATTTGAATATATATATTCTAAAAAGAAAAATTGATTTTAAAAAAAAAATGAAAGCCTCAGGTCCAGCTTGTACCTGAAGCCAAAATTCTCCTTGATTTCAGCACACTTGAAGGAGAACTCCAGTGGATTTAGGAAGATATTAACTCAGTGCTGAGATGGATGGGATTAAGAGGTCAAACTGGAAAGAAACAGAGCAGAGCACAGCCTGAACCTGACACACCAATCCGTCGTTTTCATAGATTTTTAAGCAAGAAAATGCCATTATAAACATCTTTCCTGACCTCCTGTGTATTACCAGGCAGGAAATTTAATCCCTGATTCCTGCATTAGGAGAAACCTCTCTGCTCTGTTTCATAAAATGCTTGTCTTGTTTGTTTTGCTGGGTGATATTTTACCTTCTCAGAGTGGAGAACATCAGCCATCAGAAAGCCAATTTCTGCTCCCATTGCTGAGGATTTCTTTGAAGCATTTTGATATCTGCTCTCTAAGTAAAGGCTTCACAAAACAAACCCTGCTGAAAACAGCACAGTCGCCACTCAAACCTTCCCATCACTGCTCAATTCTTGGTTATTTTTTCCCCCCTCTCTTCAGATTACAAAAAGCTCTTTGTTCAAAAGCATGAGGGCACCTGGACCCCCCCTAAGCATGGTTTGGCCATAAATCCAAGATGAAAATCCTCACTCTAGTCCCAAGTGGGACATGTAGTGAAGGAATGCCACACAATCAAGGTAAGATGAAGGAAAGATGGTGCTTTTTTTGTTTTTTTTTTTTTTTTTGGAAACCCACCTCCAGCCTAGGAAACTGGAGGAATGAGGTTGGAATTCTGGCCAAAAGGTAAATTAGAGAGTAAAATAAGCTGGGAAAACTGCTTAAAAAGGTGTTTTGTAGGGACTGTTACATCTCCCACTCATTTCAAACCCAGAATTGTGCTCCCCACATTGAGAAAATATGGGGTTTTTTTATATCCTGGCACACCTTCAGTGACTGGATTTGTCTGCCCTCACTTTATTATGACAAGAAGTGAAATCTCAAGGGAATTTAGCCACTTAGGCTGTTCTATTCAATCACTGTAAATATATTTATATGTAAAGAAATCTGAATTTTCTGCCAAAAATGAAATAGGAACTGTGCACAGCGTATTCAGGAGTCTGAATAGAATGTGTAGAAATATTAAATTTCACTAAATCAGAATGCATTGCCCCGCAAATATTCCTGAAAAGGCTAATTTAAGAGTTTGGGGATTTTGCAGGTTGTTTAGATGAGTTTCTCTACAATCTGATTTGTGCTGCCCACATTAATAGAATCACCACGTTCTGTGGTATTTCTGCAATCAGTGCTTTATCTTAATTATAAGTAATTTGCGAAAGGTATTGGAGTGGGAAAATAAACAAAGGAATAAGAAAAATCTCATCTAAATGCAGTTCCAGAAAGATATAATTATGTTATTGATTTCATTATCAAACATTAACTAATTTGGGGTTTTAAATCAGCTTTTAAGCCAAAGCGTTGCTCTGAGAGTATTGAGCAATCCTAATGTTTTGTTTTCCATTTTTATTAAATTTTCCTCTGGAAGGAATATTTGCATCATGAAGGTGGATAAAAATAATCTGAAATTATGTTTTAAGATTTTGAAAGTACAGTTGTAAGAGTTTTAGTTGTTCTGAAAGAGGGGAAATGGAAAAGGAAAGACCAACTTGGACCAGAGGAACTCTGGGGTTGATACCAGAGTAAAATTTCTGTATGAAACACTTGAAAAATACAAACTATTAAAAAACACCCCATCCTAAAGAAAACCAGGAAGAGATCCATTTGCAGAAGACATCAATTTCAGCATAAAATCCTGCAAGTGGGAGTAAAAATCATTATATAAGGGGTACCTGAGGCTACTGGATGGCTCAGGGACCCAAATGCAATCTGTGTTCTGGTTTGGCTCTGCTGCAAGTTTCAATCAAGACTCACTGGAAATTCCTCTCTCTCCTAGTGCTGCTTTTGTCCTTGGCTGGTTTGGGTTTTCTTTCTGTGGAGGAGCTGAACAAGAGACACCAGAGGGAGAAGAAGGAGAACAACTTTTCTTTCCCAGATCCTATGGACAAAGATATCCGTGGGTTATGAAGGTGAAGGATGTGCCCATGTGTCTTTTAACATATTTATTTGTTAAATAAGGCACATCCTTCACCTTCATAACCCACAATTTGTTAAAAATCTCTCATTTTTTATGAGTTTCATGGGACAGAGGTATTTTCTGGTGTTCTAACCTGACCCAAGCACTGTCAGAGGTGTTTGCTGATTGTGCTGCTGCACCTCTCTCCTTTCAGGTCTCAGCTGAGAGTATTTCTGATGCACTATAAATCACCTCCAAATGTGTTTTCAAACAGAGTTTTCTATCCTTTTTACAGACCACAGACAAGAGAGGAACTGCCCTGCCCAAACGCTCCTTGGCTTTGCAGGCTGGAGATCCATAACCTTTCCTGAGGGATTAATGATAATCCAGGATGCTGGCAGGCCATCAAGGTGAGAAAATTCACCTGATTTGGCGAGCTGGATGTGATTAAATTTGCAAACAACTGGTTGGAAACTCTTGGGGTACATTTTGTGCCTCAGTTTGTTCCCCTGGTGGGTTTGGTGTTGGGGAAGGCAGCGGGGCCTTGGTGGATCCAATTCCTTGGGGATGAGCAGGACGTGAACAACCAAAACCCTTCCTGGTGCTTTGTGCTGGGTCTGAGCACCCACAAAACTTTATCACTTTAAACTGGTCATAAAGCAGAACTGAAGGTGAATTTATCAGCAGGTACCTGCAAGGCTGGGGGAATCTCATCCAAAGAATGGCTGGAAGGCCCCGGTGGATCAGGGAAGGTTTGGCCTGGCTGACACGGTGAGATGCTGAAGGGAGGGTGAGCTCTGGGTGATTTATCCCTGGCTTCTCTTTCCAGGTGAGTTAATAAAAGCTCATTTCAGTTAATCTGCCTCCACTGGGTATTGTCTGTGTGTCTCTGTGGCTGGAATGAGGCTGCAGTCACGCCTTGGCGAGGGGAGCAGGGCTTAAAGCTTCTGATGTCCATGAATTAAATGAATCAATCTCTTCCAACACACTTTAAATTGATCTTTGATTGGACCACATGGCCCTTGGATAAGGCACCCTGATATTAGTCAATTTGACTTGGAAAGATGATGATACAAATTCAAATGGAAAGATGATCTATATTGAGCAGCTGTGGTTCTGCAGAGTGATTTTTTTCTTTTTTTTCCCCTTTTTTTTATTAGTATGCTGCTCTGTTTGTGAAGTCTTTTTTGTGAATACTGATGTCTGAGCCCAGGGCTGTGTCCAGAATTGCAAACTTGGGCATTTGCATTAACGATCTGTGGCCTGTATTATTGCTTTAATCCTGCCTTCAAATTGCTCAGGATCTATAACACAAAATGCTCCTATATCCTCTGCTTAAAAGAACCTATTTATGTCTAACACAGTTACTCAGAGCTGCCTGCTGGTTTGAAGGGTCTGTCTTCAAGTAGTTTGAAATTCATATTGAAATTTGTGTGAAGGTCTTGAGAATGTACAATTGAGATTAAAGTCCTGAATTCCCAGGGAAGGGGTTGTATCCAGGCACCTGGACTGCAAGGGAGGCTCCCTGTGTGTAGTTTTATGTGCCCAGGGGAGAGTGGGCAAGTGGAGTAAATATTTCCCTTGATTTCAGCAGGGTTTGTGTGACCTTTGCACAAGTGACAACATAAAAATGAGGCGTGGAGTGATTTCCAGCTGATTTATTTTTGATTAACCATAAAGAAAATGCCAGTAAGTTTTACGGGTGTGGAGAAGGTGAAACCTCGCTGACCTATCTCAGATGTTCTATAAACGAGGCTTATCCTCACAAAGAAGTGTTTATTTTAAAATCCAATAATTACCTGATTTATTAACGAGCTAAATCAATGCCTCTTCAATGTCAAGCACCTTCTGCTTTCAGCCTCTCTCTCTCACACGCAACTCCACGACCAAACCTGATTTCTAACCCCAGCTGATTTCAGCCCATAATTAAAATTTCATGGCTAAATTATAAATAGCCCTTTCCCCTTATCCCCTGCCAAAGAAGATTTGCAATGGGACAACTGACAAGGCAGGACACTTCTGAATTTAGGTCTGGAGGCTCCATCGTGTCAGGTCCTTCAGAGCCGCCGCAGTGCGATTGCCTTGTCAGCTGCATCAATAACAGAGGGCCAGGATCAATCTGAAATGAAGGGAGATGAGGTCATTTATCCAGCTGTAGGACTGGGATCTTTCCCCAGGAACTGGAAGCTGGAATTACCGTGGTCATGCTGGATGTTGCTCTTCACATGCTCCTAGTTTGGGATGGCCAGCAGTAAATCAAATTAAACCTCCAGAGCACAACGTGTCACTCAGAAAGATTGGAATAAAAGCAGGTCATGTTTCAGGTTTTGGAATGTGGTTTATGTCTCTGAAGCACAGAACACAGCATTTTGTCTCTGTTTTGTTGTTTCTAAGCTTCGTGTTGTGTTTTTTCACATGAGTTTAGCTGGAGAGCAACGGGTGAAAGTGAGAGACTCAGGGGGCTGCAGCCAGGAGGGTTAACTGCACCTAAAAGCTGCTTGGGCTCTGCTCTGCTGGGCATCTGCAGGTCACGGGGGGGATCATCCACGTGGAGGAGCCCAAAGGAATCCTCTGAAGCCAAAAATGACACCTGACCATTTCCCCTGATTCTTCCCGCTGCTTTTCCCACCTGAGGCATGACTTGACTGTTCCACATCCCTGCAGCGTGTGCCAGAGGCTGGATGCCTACTCTGGACAGATCCTTGTGAAGGGATCACAGTTTTCCAAAGGTTAAAAGATGCTCAGCATCACTGTTCCCCTGCAGGAACTTTCCTACCAGCCCCTCTTACACAGGGTTTCATGCTCCATTTAAGTTTCCATCCCAGCAGGCTCACTCCACCTCCCAACATTACAAGCAGATTGTTTTCCAGGTAATATCCTGACATTTGATGTCTGGGAGAGGTGCTGAGCTGCTGGAATGCAGCAAAGCACTGACAAGTGCAACAGGGCTGTGTCAGTGCTGAGGGCTGAACTCGGTTTCTGTAAAAATTACCCAGAGCTGTGGTTACAGCCTTTGCAGCAGCAAAGATGTGTTAGAATTTGTGATCTCTGCTTCTAATCCTTCTTTAAAATTAGCGTTCTGGAGGTGGGCAAGAGGTTAGTGATTGAAAACTAATAATGATGCAGTGACAGAGGGGGAAAGTAAGGATCTGCTTCTCACCTGTGTCCCTGCAGACACTGTCACGAGCATTTGAGGCAACATCCATCCTCCAGAACCCCCCCTTGCTGGTGGTGTGGTTCCAGCTGTCTGTCATCAGTCAGGACTGGGTAAAGACAGCCCTGACAGGCCAGCCAGGCATGCCAGAAGGACACAGAGGAGGTTGGAAGGGCTCTGGCTGCCAGGAGTGGCAGTTCTGCTCCTTGCCAGAGCAGGGCTGACAGCTCCAGGGCTGTGGGCAGCCAACCTGAGGGCAGGTGAGAGCTGGGATTAAGCTGCTGATCTCCCCAGGATCTGGGAGGGAATCCGTGTCAGCCCTGGTGTGGATCAGCAGGGCCAGGGGGATTAGGGAATAAACCTCTTCAGCCACAAAGGTTCCCTCCAGGGCAGGAGGAGTCCAAGCAAAGTGGATTGTGGAGGGTTTTTCTTGAATTCTTTCTGCATTGTGACTCTAAAAATTCCCCCCTTTCAAGCGTGTCGTTGCTTGGGGCTGATGATAAAGCAAGAATACGACTCACAGAACTTTGGATGTTCATTGAGGACATATTGGAAGTTGAGCCCGGGTGAAATGTGATGCAATATTTTTATTTCCACCTACTCATTGCCATGTGTTGGAGTAGTTTTGTTAATTCACATGCTGCTTTTAATTGACAAAGAATTTTATGGTTCTCGCTATGGATGTGCCATTCCTGCAGCTTTGCCCCTCACTGTTCTGCTCACTCCTCATTAAGAATTTCTTCTTTACTGAGTGACTCAGGTCAAAGTACTCCTAATTTAATAAAATTGTTGGTATAATTTAATAAAACTAATAGTTATTTAGTAGCTGTTTAGTACTGCTTAATGAAGAAAACCTGTTTCAACCAACACAGGTTAAAAGTGACAGAAAAAATAAGAGTCGCTCTAGAGAAAACTCTGATGGCATCTTTAAAAAATGAACCTAATACAAAGCATAGTTCATAATTATTTGTGTGCTTTTAGACTGGAGGTGCCTGAACATCCTGGTGTAGTGTCAAAGAATTAAAACCTGAATTAAATTAGTAACAAAATAACTAATTAGATAATTCTGATAGTGACTGTGTACCTGGCAATGTGTTGCCCCACCATTGCCTGGGTTTTATTGAAAAGAAGCTCTTGGCACTGAAAGACCTTACAGAGCTGGAAGGGTTGGTAATGAGGAGCCAAATTAAATCAGAAGTCAGCTTTCTCCAGATTTAATATCTTTCTAAAGTTAATTGGGATTAGTTCGTCCACCCACTTGTTTAACTTGTGATTCTTGTTGAAATAGAATCATCACAGAATGGGTTGGGTTGGGTTGGAGGGGACCTCAAAGCTCATCCCAATCCACCCCTGCCATGGGCAGGGACATTTTCCTCTATCCCAGNAGAGACTCAGGGGGCTGCAGCCAGGAGGGTTAACTGCACCTAAAAGCTGCTTGGGCTCTGCTCTGCTGGGCATCTGCAGGTCACGGGGGGGATCATCCACGTGGAGGAGCCCAAAGGAATCCTCTGAAGCCAAAAACGACACCTGACCATTTCCCCTGATTCTTCCTGCTGCTTTTCCCATCTGAGGCATGACTTAACTGTTCCACATCCCTGCAGCGTGTGCCAGAGGCTGGATGCCTACTCTGGACAGATCCTTGTGAGGGGATCACAGTTTTCCAAAGGTTAAAAGATGCTCAGCATCACTGTTCCCCTGCAGGAACTTTCCTACCAGCCCCTCTTACACAGGGTTTCATGCTCCATTTAAGTTTCCATCCCAGCAGGCTCACTCCACCTCCCAACATTACAAGCAGATTGTTTTCCAGGTAATATCCTGACATTTGATGTCTGGGAGAGGTGCTGAGCTGCTGGAATGCAGCAAAGCACTGACAAGTGCAACAGGGCTGTGTCAGTGCTGAGGGCTGAACTCGGTTTCTGTAAAAATTACCCAGAGCTGTGGTTACAGCCTTTGCAGCAGCAAAGATGTGTTAGAATTTGTGATCTCTGCTTTTAATCCTTCTTTAAAATTAGCGTTCTGGAGGTGGGCAAGAGGTTAGTGATTGAAAACTAATAATGATGCAGTGACAGAGGGGGAAAGTAAGGATCTGCTTCTCACCTGTGTCCCTGCAGACACTGTCACGAGCATTTGAGGCAACATCCATCCTCCAGAACCCCCCCTTGCTGGTGGTGTGGTTCCAGCTGTCTGTCATCAGTCAGGACTGGGTAAAGACAGCCCTGACAGGCCAGCCAGGCATGCCAGAAGGACACAGAGGAGGTTGGAAGGGCTCTGGCTGCCAGGAGTGGCAGTTCTGCTCCTTGCCAGAGCAGGGCTGACAGCTCCAGGGCTGTGGGCAGCCAACCTGAGGGCAGGTGGGAGCTGGGATTAAGCTGCTGATCTCCCCAGGATCTGGGAGGGAATCCGTGTCAGCCCTGGTGTGGATCAGCAGGGCCAGGGGGATTAGGGAATAAACCTCTTCAGCCACAAAGGTTCCCTCCAGGGCAGGAGGAGTCCAAGCAAAGTGGATTGTGGAGGGTTTTTCTTGAATTCTTTCTGCATTGTGACTCTAAAAATTCCCCCCTTTCAAGCGTGTCGTTGCTTGGGGCTGATGATAAAGCAAGAATACGACTCACAGAACTTTGGATGTTCATTGAGGACATATTGGAAGTTGAGCCCGGGTGAAATGTGATGCAATATTTTTATTTCCACCTACTCATTGCCATGTGTTGGAGTAGTTTTGTTAATTCACATGCTGCTTTTAATTGACAAAGAATTTTATGGTTCTCGCTATGGATGTGCCATTCCTGCAGCTTTGCCCCTCACTGTTCTGCTCACTCCTCATTAAGAATTTCTTCTTTACTGAGTGACTCAGGTCAAAGTACTCCTAATTTAATAAAATTGTTGGTATAATTTAATAAAACTAATAGTTATTTAGTAGCTGTTTAGTACTGCTTAATGAAGAAAACCTGTTTCAACCAACACAGGTTAAAAGTGACAGAAAAAATAAGAGTCGCTCTAGAGAAAACTCTGATGGCATCTTTAAAAAATGAACCTAATACAAAGCATAGTTCATAATTATTTGTGTGCTTTTAGACTGGAGGTGCCTGAACATCCTGGTGTAGTGTCAAAGAATTAAAACCTGAATTAAATTAGTAACAAAATAACTAATTAGATAATTCTGATAGTGACTGTGTACCTGGCAATGTGTTGCCCCACCATTGCCTGGGTTTTATTGAAAAGAAGCTCTTGGCACTGAAAGACCTTACAGAGCTGGAAGGGTTGGTAATGAGGAGCCAAATTAAATCAGAAGTCAGCTTTCTCCAGATTTAATATCTTTCTAAAGTTAATTGGGATTAGTTCGTCCACCCACTTGTTTAACTTGTGATTCTTGTTGAAATAGAATCATCACAGAATGGGTTGGGTTGGGTTGGAGGGGACCTCAAAGCTCATCCCAATCCACCCCTGCCATGGGCAGGGACATTTTCCTCTATCCCAGGCTGCTCCAAGCCCCACCCCAACCTCACCCTGGACACTTCCAGGGATCCAGGGCAGCCACAATTTTTCCTAGTAATCTATGGCAGGGCCTCATCGCTCTCTTGGTAAAGAATTTCTTCATCAATATCCTAAATTACCTAAATACCACTCTGAGTGCAAGGATGGGCTGCTGGTGAAGGTCATCAATCAACTTTGCGTTAAATAAGATTTCTCTAAATTTTTCCACCTGAAAAACTACTTTTTTGTATATATATATAAGACATTTCTAGAGGTAAATCTGGAATTTTCAATGCCTCCTTTAAAATCTTTCTCTGCTCAGAAAACATCCCTCCTCCAGCAGATTGCTGCTAGAATCCAAAGCGTTAAAAATAACCCAAAACGCATCTCAGAAAACCCCTTTTTTGACCTCACTGAAAGGAGCCCTCCTGCTCGCTGTGACATTCCAAAGAAAACTGATATGAAACCCAGCCCTGATAAGGAAGGAGAGGAAAATGTGTCACAGCCATGGCTCGGAGGGGGAACGAGTGAAGGGTGGAGAGCCCTGGCTTGATGAGCTCGACTTCTCCAGCTGACTGAGCACACGGAGCAAGCACTGAGCAGTGCCCAGAGCCCCGATTTTCCCCTCCCTCAGTGGAGTTTTTAGATGGATATAACCCCCCCATCCTCACTGAAATGATGCCTCACTTATCAAGCTGTGGCTGGGAGGATTTTGTGCTTGGAGCGGAACTGCTCCTGCGAAAACGCAAACGGGAGAAGTCGCTTTTTTGTCAAGAGGAGGGACAAATATGAAATTTTTCGTGTTCAAATGAGCCTGCAGATTGGTTTTCTTCAGCCGGTGAAACATGCCCATCCCTTTTTTATAAACTCATTTCAGAAGGATCATGATTTGTAAAAATAATTAGGGCGCGCTTCTCATTTAAACACAATACTTAAATATTTACCCTAAATAAAGACAGGACCTTTGCAGTCTGTTAAAGCAGAAATAATTCTGCTGCCACAGCAATTGTGTGGGGAGTTTCCACTGAGAAATGAGGAGAATCTCCCTGTTTTGGTTCACTTCAAAAAAAAAATATGGATCATTTTCTTCTTTCACAAGGCATTTTGCTGTCAGGACGTTTCTCACAATGGCATGGCTGGGTTCACACCTGCCCTGAAGGAGTTGGTGGCAGCAATTTTGTGCAATCCGGGGATCTACAGGGGATTAACAACCCCAAAAATGCCCTCCCAGCTGCACTTTCAGCTCATGTTTAACACAGAAGGTTATGCAAAGAGTGGTGTGATAATTATGGGACTTTTTAAATCCTAAAAGATGATATGGCAGCATTTTTATAGTTATGTCTTTAATTAGTTTTTCTTAGATTATTATCTCAAAATCCTTACATTTATGTAAAATTGTAGATTCAATAATATCTTTCAAAAGCCCTGGTTTTAATTTTTAATACATTGCAAAAAAACCAAGAAGGGGAATAAGAATGACTCAAGAATTGTCCTTGACAATAACAAATATTTTTAATTGCTTTTATGATTTTAATATTCCTAATGATTTAAAAATCTGTTCTGATGTTATTCTGGAAGAGGCCAGATGGCCAAGTAATGTGTAGCATGTAAATTAAATCAGCACTCTGATCAAAATACTTATCCAAAAACAAATACAGGCTGTGACAATAATTCCACAACTGTTTTCAAAAGATAGGAAAAAGAGTCTTGTGCCAAAAACTGTGCTTTAGGTATTCCTTAAAATTGAATTAGTGGTTTCATTAGTGGTTTTCAATGGAATCAATGTCTTGTGTGATAGAGGGAAGTATCTATATAATGTAGAAACATAAGTATTATCAATTATTCAATTCTTTAGTAATGAGGGTTTTAGTATTGGCTTTTTATGTTGGGTTGAAGGCATGTGGTCTGTGCTTGGCAGTTTTGTCCCATGCCAAAAGTGCAGGAAAAGTTTTGCGGACGTGGCTTTTCCAGACTTTTTGCTTTAGAAGTTGCTCCCAAATGCTGCCATCAGCAAAGCAGCCCCAGCTCCAGTTAAACCAGTCAGGCCACTAATGCAGTTCATAATGTCCAGGCAGTCCCTGAGTAAACTGGAACTGGAATTAGGAATAAGGATATCCCAAAAAGGAGTAAAGCCAACTGATCGTGGTTTCACATTATTAGGATTGTTTAGGGTGTCCCATACAGTCCTTTCCTTCCAAATTGCCAGCTTTAATTTTATTGTACAAAGGAATGTTGCTGAGTCCCAAAAATCTGGGTGAAATGAGGTTTTTCTGGAGCAAGAGGCCTCATCTGATTTTATCTCTCTTTCATCCTATCCAGCAGATCACTGGAGATTGTTCTTGATTTGCTCTTGCCGGAGATTGTCCCTCTTTATTAATATAGTAATACCGAGATTTAATTAGACCACATATTTTATTTTACTTCCCATCCTGTCAGCAGCAAAAGGTGCAAGGAGAGCAGATCATAAAACATGTCAGCTTTTGGGGGGGGGGGTCACTCCATCAGCTCTGCTCGCTCTCCTTTGCATAGAGAAGAAAAAAAAAAAAAAGGACAGACAGTTGGAGAGAACAGTGAGGAGGGAGAAAACGGGCAGCACAGAGGAGAGGGAATAATGGATAGTCTCTCATTGGCTTAGATCTGCTCCTGTTTAAATCAAAGTTTTAATGCAGTGAGACTAATTCTGGCCTCTTTTGCAAACACTCTGTGGTGAGCAGGATCCTCCTCACATGGAAATACATCCAGAGGAAGGAGTTTAAGCGGCACTGAAGTTCGGCGGTAATGGCTTAGGTGACAGCAACGCCTTACAAAGTTTTTGTACCTCTAGGTCACCACTCCAAATCCAGTCTAGGTCATTACTGACACAGAGTCGTTATCATCTCATGAATGTCGTCAAATGGCACTCCAAATGTTAAGTATCCCATTCTGCAATTGAGACATGAGGAATCTTTCTGTCAATTTTCAGGACGATCGGTGAATCGCTCATTGTGCCGCTCTTCACCCGTAGCCTCCCCTTTATCACATCCAATAAAAGCCATCACCTGCCAAGGGTGGTTGATATCCCATGGCTAACCTGCCACCCTCATTTTCTGTAGGAGAGCCCCAAGAATTTATTTGGTTTGTGTCCAATATGATTTTCTGTCCTGTCATTGTCTCACATTAACATTTGCCCTTACTTGCTCCACCGTGGAGGTTGTTTGGTGTAGTAGATATTTATTGCCAAGGGGTAAATAATTAAACTCAAAAAGTGCTTTTCATCTCTGTGTTTTCTGTTGTTGTTTGCAGAGGTGGCTGAAGGACAGGGTTGACTTTACCAATGATATTGTGTCCATTTCATGTTTCAAGACACAGCTATTAGTCCAGTCCCAATAATGCTAAAACTTCAAAATTGATACAGTAACTCCTTATCAATAAAACACTCAAAGTTAATTTATAAGAAGACTTTCGTTTATTTGGTGTCATGCTCCCCCAACACCCTTCTGGATCCAAGTGTCCACAGCTCCAGTATTTGTAAAGAGGGCTAGGGAAAGGTTTTTCAGTGCTGGTCAGGATGAGGATTTCTTCCTTTTCTGTTCTGGGTACGTCTCTATTATCATTTGCTTTCAGTCCTTTTCCCCTTTATTATGCATGCTGCATCTCAGTTACATTTGGAAAACTTCCCAACAGCTCCTCCAGCCCAGTGAGCTGTGAAGGACAACATTTTGTGACCTGGTGACAACCTGAGCCTGTCAGACCCCGGCCATGTGCAGCCTTCACGGAGCAAGGGCAGGTGAGACGTTTGCTGACCAGGGCTGAGGTTTTAAATAACACCAGCCCTGCTGGAACAAACTCTGCTGAAGCTGGAGTCCTTTGTGAGAGTGACCCTCCTTTGGGCCAAGAGGTCGCTCTCCTTTGCATAGAGAAGAAAAAAAGGACAGACAGTTGGAGAGAACAGTGAGGAGGGAGCCAAGGAACTGTCCAAGTGTCTTTAAAATATAAGCAAATTATTACTTCTTAATGTGCTTAAAAGACACAGAACTGCAATGAAAACTAGTAGGTCTTTTTTTTCAGATAAAGTGGAAAGAATCTGTGAAGTTTTTTCTTTCTCTTTTCCTCCTTTCTTTCTTTTTTTTTTTTTTTCCTTTCCTTGACCCAAAGTTTCTAAAATACTTTTTAAATAGGATTGTCCTCTCCAGCCTTACTTTTCCAATCTCCTCTTAGCGCTGTTTCTACAAAGGCTGGTGCTGGTGCCACTGGAACTTTCATAGCCAGCCTGCTTTTCCCCATCCAAAGTGCAAGCAAGGCTGAAAATGGAGAGCTATTAAAAGCCCTGTTCCAAATCCAGGTGGAGAGTGGTGTCAGCTGCTGGAGAGGAAGGACGTTTGAGGTAAGCGGACGCTTCCCTTGTCGTTTGGAACAAACAGGGTTTAAAAGTCGAGGGCAAGACCCCAGTGCAAAGGGATGCTGAGGCCCATTGTGCATGTAAAATAAGGTTAAAGCTGTGCACAGCTCGGGCTCTGGGTGGCAGCTCCCATCCTGGTGCAGAGGTGTTCCTGCAGGACCAGCACACCCATGGAATAATGAGTGCTCAGCTGCCTTTTTCCTTCTGCCACCTGTGTTTGCTCCAGCCCAAAAGGAGATGAGTGCATGGACCGGTACTAACTGCTCTGGCTTCAGGAAAACACACAGGAAGGAAAGAAACCAACCTAGTTTAGCTGTAAAACCTGGGAAATTACAGATTTTTGGCCTGGCTGTGCTGAGGAAGGCACAGCAGATAAAGAGAGGGGAGGAGGATTTGCCTGGACATATCCCCATCAAAGTTTCCCTTTTAAAGCAGAAATTGCAATTCAAAGATATCTTTATTTTTGAAATTACACTGTTTTCTGCTTCCAGGTTGTGTAAAACTGTTAAAAATCAGTTTGTCCTGCAGAACAGGTGGGTTCCTTTCTATTTATTGTGATAACAGGAGGGAATCTGATGTCCCCATTACCTCAGTTTCCCTCTCAAGGAGCCAGATTCAGACCAGCTCTGCTAGCAGTGAAATGTGATTAGAAGATCTGAGAGGTCAGAGCTTTCATTCTTCCTCAAATGTGAAAATACCTTATTTAATAGACCATCAGAGTCACCGACTTTTCCGAACCATCTTCCGAAAGAAAAATAAATTAAATTAATTTGAAATTACTATGGAAGATCTTGTGGGAAACTGCATCTTGTGGTCCACATGCAAAGATCTCAGACCCTCTTGCATATCTTTTCTATTTTATGTATTTTTAAGGCACGACTCCTTTTGGTTTATTTTGTTCTTACTGGTGCAGCGCCTTCTAAAAGGTTTTATATATATAAAAGAATGGAAATACAGGCAGCAGCTGAAGCAGTTTCCCAGGAAAAGCAAGAGGAGGATGATTTACTGAGAGCTGTAATGAGAAATAGACTCTCAGTTTCATAAATTCAGAGTAAGTCCTGGTGCATCTCCCTTAACTGATGTCCTCTCCTGAAGTGCCACGCGACTCTGAGTCCATCCAGCGGGGAAAACACATGGATTGCACTGGGTTATTTAATAATGCAGGCAGCGAGGAGGGAAAAATCACTGCAGGCAGAGAACTGCTCACAGCTCAGGCCTGAAATCCCCAAAAATGAATGGCAAAGTCCTGCCCTCCCTGCGATCCAATCAGGAAGATGAGTAGTCCCACACAGCTCTTCTCATTAGATCCCGAGCAGCACTGAGGAATTATTGATGGAGATATCCATGGGTTGCAGGATGAGAGCCTTGGAGGCAGAACTGGAAGGTTCTTTTAACCCAGGAATTGCTGTTGCCTGCTGGAATCTCCAGGAAAATCCAGTGTCTTTGAAGGTGTTTGATTCTGCACTGCCGATCAGAGGGAATGTGACAGTTTGCCTTGGGAACGCTCTCTGGAATATCGTTTTACATCACTGAGAAGCATTTTGCCTGGAGGTGTGAATTTCAAACTGTGCGCTGAGAATCTCGAGATGTGGCGCTGGGTCTCAGGAAAAAGGGAAGAAAAAGGGAGAGAAATCCAGTAATGTAGATTAATAGAAGAAAATGAGATCTACACGAGAGGTTTGATTAAATTTGGAATAGGCTGCTGGACCAGAAAGATAGAGCTAAGTAAAAGCATGGAGTTAACTAAGGGAAAAATGAGTTTGGAGCAGGAACAGAACTCAAATTCATCTTTGCCAGCGAGGCAGGGAGCTGGAGTGACCTTGAGAGCTGCTGTGAGTGCCGTGCACGTGCGAGCCCTACGGCGCCACGAGAGAGCCCTTCGCAAAGGCAGCTCTGATTTTTATTTTGGTGCATTTAACACAGAGCTGCCATGGACCCTGGGTGGCAATCTGTGTTAAGTCTATAACTCAGGCTGCTGAGAAAGCCAGCAACTGGCAGGGAAACTCAGAGGCTCCTGAGGTTTTACATCTGAAGTAGCCTCAGTCTTTTCATGGCGTAGGAGAACTGGACGTAGATTAGTAGATGACACACTCCATTTAGATGTGTTTTTTGCACATAAAGGGATCCTTCCTGGCCATCAGGAAGCATTTCTTCATGGAAAAATGTTGTTAAACATGTTGCAAGAGGCCACCCAGGAAGGTTTGGAGTTCTCATCCCTGGAGGTGCCCAAGGAATGCCTGGATATGGCACTCAGTGTAGGGCAGGGATTGGTCACAGCCTGGATTTGATGGTCTGGAAGGGCTTTTCCAACCTCAGTGATGGTGTGATTCTGTGATGGGACCTTGGTCAGTGGTGATAAAACCAATGCTGACAGTTTTAGAGTCTCTGAATTAATATATGGTTAAGTTACTGCTCTGTCATGGCTGGTGGTTGTCCTAAGGCTCTTGTCCTTCTGGTCTTAAACTGAAGCACTCATCCTCCCTCCATGGGAAGCATGCCCACATCCTGGACCAAGGCTGTCCTGTGTCCCACCAGGTGGCTGAGCTCCTCTGGAGGGTGTTCCCCCAGCCCAGCTGAGATGAACCAGCCTGGGGAAGGATCCTGCTGGGATGTGCAGGATCAAAAATAACCGAGGCTGGAAGGGAGCTCAGGGGGTCCCTGGGCACAGCTCCTGCCCAGTGCCCTGAGCTCTCACTGCTATTGCTGGGGCTGCTCTCGTCACTGTTATGTGCCCAAAGGGATCAATAAAACACTGAGGGTGAGCAGAATAATACAGTGACACCTTGAGAAAGATCCCAGACACGTCACTGTCCCGTTTGGGTGTGCTTCCCACTAACGAGACACTCAGCAGTGCCTTCCTGCAGGTATTTTCCATCATGATCCTCTGTGGGCTTGTTTTTCTGCTCCCATGACCTATTTTCTGCTTTCTGTCCAGTCACAGCCACTTCATCTCCTTGTTTTAACATCCTATTCTTTCTGTCCAGACTCTCTTTTCAAATTTTTTTTCCCCTGCTAGTTAACTGTAATTATACAGCTTCTTAATGAGTTTTGATTCATTTAAACTTGCTTTATGTGCCTTACAGCAACTCCCCTGCTGGTCTAATTTTATATAGTGTATTTAATTGAGACCCCTTTTGCAAGTACACCGTTTGTGTGTGGCGAGCACAGTCCCCAATCATAAATCCTGCTTTATTCCCACTCTCCTGATTAGATTTTTATTTGCATTACACTAATGTTTTTTCCCCACTAAAATGCTGTCACGTACATTTTAACCACTCCAGCAAATTAATTCTTGCTATATTTAATGCCATACATAGAAACGCCTTTATGGACTTTCTAATTGTTCATTCTAAGCATCCCAAAATTAGTTCCCTTTTGTTAACTGGGGAGTCACTGAGTTCTGGAGAAGACAGAAAGCTCCCTTGCAAACCACATTAACTGGACTGATGTTCTGAAATATGTTAAATATTACCCAGTGCGTGGTGATACAGTTCATCAATCATGTCAGTGCCACAGGCACGCTGGGATCTGGTGTGGGGTGAGGGTGCTGTGAGAGAGGCAGTGTCAGAAACTGACACTACAGAAAGTTTTGTGTTTAGGGTAAAGCAGGAAGAAAATAATAATTTAAAATAACTGGAGAAATGTCACTATCCCATACAGAGAGTTATAGAATGGTTTGGGTCATCAAATTCCACCCCCTGCCATGGCCAGGGACACGTTCCATCATCCCAGGTTGCTCCAAGCCCTGTCCAGCCTGGCCTTGGACACTTCCAGGGATCCAGGGGCAGCCACAGGGTCCAGCTTCTCTGGACACCCTGAGCCAGGGCCTGCCCACCTTCACAGGGAAGAATTCCTTCCCAAAATCCCATCTAAATCCACCGTCCAGCTCAGAGCCATTCCCCCTTGTCCCATCACCGGACAACATTGAATGGAAACCTGTAACACTCAACAGTGCCATGAGAAAGGAGGGGGCTTGATTTGGGTTTCACTGGGGGCTTGGGTTCCTCTCTTGGTTTGGGATCCTCTCTTGGTTTGGGTTCCTCTCTTGGTTTGGGATCCTCTCTTGGTTTGGGTTCCTCTCTTGCTTTAGGTTTCACTCTTGGCTTGAGTTTCACTCTTGGTTTTCCCTGGAGCTCAAACACTTTACAAAGAGTCAGTGGAAGTGCCAAACAGAAAGTTCAAGCAAAACAAGAGCTGTCCAGGCAAAGTTTTCCTGAATATATTGACTAGGTGGATAAGAGGCAGATCAAGATTTTCTTTCCAGAGTGGTCACCAAAAATAACCCACCTACCTCCTGGCAACAGTTCATTAACTGGGTCATCTCCATCCCTCTCTTCAAACAGATCTTATCAGCAGCACATCTGATATGATAAGAGTGTCTTGGGATGTACATTTACATAGAGATAAAAAGGCTTACATAACCCTAGGAGCAGAAAATACATCTCCCCCAGACAAGTGCCATTGTTCCCTTGCTAAATCCTGCAGAATGGGGTTTTCCTGCCATGTCAGCAGCTCCATGACAATAAAGCCAATGGCACAGGTGTCCTGAGAGCCAATTTCAATGACCACCAGGCAAGAAATGCCAAGTTCCTTTCCTTTTTTCCAGCTAGATGGATGATGTTTGAGCAAAGAACAAAATCTCTGCGTTATGGTTCTTAACTAACCCGTTCAACATAGCCCCGGGAAATATCCAGAGCTCTTTGTTTTATAGCAGGGTGTCCAAGGCTATTTAGTCTTTTTCAAATACATGGCAATAAAATGGAATTTTCTGAAGCCTTCCAAGAAGCCAGTCAGGGCACGTACTGACAAAATCCCAGGTGTTTAAAATCATGGGCACAAAAAGAGCACTCCAACAATTAAATTTCAGTTTTTAGGTGCTGGGTGTCTTTGACATGCCTGCTTGCTGACTCAGCACTTTAGATTTAGTCCTCCCTCATCCAGGTTTTCCAAAGGATTTGCATAAACCAGCTGATGGATGTGGCCAAGGGGAGCTGTGAGGGTGAAAGGGGAAGCACTGAGACTCAGGACAGCCACTGGCACCTCGCTCAGCTTCCATATTGTAGTGGTTTGTATTTATTTAACATATTTAATACACATTATTTTTATGTTTATTTATATTATTTCTTTATTTATTTATTTAACATCTATTTATTACACATATTTATTTCCTGCCATACCTGTCCCCCAGTGTGTGTCCTACACTGCTGTCAGAGGGATGAGCTGGGATTGGGTGTGGGGTGGCCTTGGAAAACAGGACTGTGTCCTGACTGGAATGAAGAAGGCTGCTTCCTGAGGGACGAGCCTAATTGATCCTAACTTCATCCCACAGAAGTCTGTTGTGGTCCTCAGGAGTTCTGTGGGAATCTTTTAGGAGATGTGGAGCTCAAATGTGGTCATTTGGTGATGGTCACACCTTACAGGGGACAGGGGTGACCTTATGGACTTGGTGCTTCTTTAGAGTCAAGAACTCTGCATCCACTCAAGTCAAACTTGCTGAGGATGGAAAAATCTCTCTGGGATTTGTCTATAAAAAACTGAGCAATGAATTCATTCAATCACATCATGGAAAATAAAAAGTTTCTGGTAGTATGAGAACAATTTGATTAGCAGTATGAGCAGCAAAGAAAAAAGCCTACCATAATAGTCACAAGATCTATTGAGGTTTATTTTTGCTGTGAGCACTTTTAAATTCGGTTAAAGCCACAAGCAAACAAGACTTTTGAACCATTTCAATCTACTCTAAGTCAGAAAGCACAGTCTCTGTTGGCATCTCTGCATTTTATTATTGTGTCAAAAATTAGGTGAGAGGGAGAAGCCCGAATGAACAAAAAGCCCCTGTGTCTTATGTGTTACAGGAATCATTTTTGCCTGGCTCTAAAGAGGCAGCTCCAAACCCCAGCAGGATTTTGGTGTTAGCTCACAGAAGAGTCAATGTTTGCTCAGTTCTCTCTTCAAACACTCCCAGCGTTTTGACCACTCATTTGAAATCCTCCAGCGTTCCTTTGAAGGGTTCTGCTTTCCCTGGGTGTTGAAACAAACACTGGACGTCTTTGTGACCCTTTTCAGCCGGTTTTCCTGCGGTGCCATCCCAACTCTGTGGGATCCCTAAGGGGGAAAAAGGATTCAGGACCAGCTTGCACATCGAGTTGTGACGCGCTTGATATTCGCAGCAACTGGGGAATACTCACTGAGCCCACGTAAAGTCCACAGAATCTCCTCTGTTTATGGTTAAAGATCATCTGGGTCAGAAAATGTTCTCCAAAAGTTCTGCTGTTTGTGTGGGACAGAAGTCCAAAACCCACAGGAGATGCTCAGAGGAGAGGAAGGACATCGTGGCCATGTCACAACGGAGCAACAGCAGGAGATTTTTAGGTGTCCAAATGATTTTTAGGTGTCCTTCTCCAAGGCCAGAGAAATCCTTGTAGAGTATTTTCATCCCATGCTTTAAAAAAAGGATTGGAGTGTTACATTTGCCATGTTGGAGCAGAGTCCTTTATCAGAAATGGGAATGTTTTGATCGTGTTTGTACCTAATTTTTATCAAAGTGCTTCCTATTCCTGCTGCTGGAATTGTTTTGCTTGTGTGCACTTAAACCAATTTTTGGTGCTTCTGACACCACCATCTTCAAAAACACGGTGAGAGTTTTAATTCAGCAGGATAAAAATGGATAACTTTTATAATGACATAATTATTACTGGGAGTATTAAAGAAATGAATATAATTACTGCATTTCTTTAAACTGATGTTATTTTTAGCCTTGACTCTACAGTGACACATTGGATGACAGGATCCTTGATATGATTCTAAAATTCAGTGTAATATCTAACCCATTATGTGTGAACTCCCATTCCTGACAGGTTACCTGCCATGGTTTCCTTATTCAAATCCCGCTGTAACTTCCAAATTAGTGACGTGACCTTCTCCACACTTGAAATTAAAATCAGAATTTAAATTTCAGAAAGTTTTGAGGGGCTTTTGGGGGGACTTTGCCCATTATACAGTTTTTGTATCTTCTCCGTGGACATTAAACCTGCTGTTGGGAAGGTGAAAGTTCTGTGCACCCAACAGGAGGTGAGTTCTCCAAAACTGCTCTGTTACCTGCAGGGCTCTTGGGTTACTCATAACATAAATCTCTGCTCCTGTGAGTAAGAACCTGCCTCTCCAGGCTGGCACTGATCTGCAATCAAGAAAATCCCTCTGGGCTGGGAAAAGAGGCTTGAGCAGCACCAAAAGTTTAGGAGGGAATGACCCAGGAAGGCAAAAAAAAGGTTCCTTTCAGGCTGGGGGTTCTATTTTTAAGTGGATAAATGTGTTAAGCTTTAAACTTTTTTTTATTTTCAGTGAATGAGTATTTGAGTTTCCTTTCCAGCCCTTACAGAGCTGTAGAGAAAAGGGAAATAAATCCAGTGGAAACAAATCAAACAAGAATGTACATCCGAGATATCTCCTCTCAAGGTGTTTCAGCTGAAACCCTGCACTAGGTAAGGCTGTTTACTAATCATGTCCTAAAACACGTTTGAAAGCTTTTATTTTTAATTGAATTTTGTTACAATGTTGCAACATTTAAACCAAGATGTTTATTAAATCTGTAAAACCTCATGTCGTTGGGTGACAGGGTGAAAGCAGGATGTGTTCAGCAGTGCTTTTAGGGAGTGCAGCTGGAAATTCCTCTCAGAAGTTCCAGAATCAGAGTGTGATTCCTACGTGGAGCAGGGCTAGAAAATATTCTCAGGTTCCTAGGAGTTTTCTCCAATTTCAGCTCAGCACAAGAGCACCTGAGGTTTTCCCCGGGGGTCCCTCTGAGATTGTTATCTATGATGTTCCTGCATGGAAGCACCAAGGAGATGCTGTAGATGTTCCTCCAACCATGGGCAGGATGTGTTTTCAGGGGAAAAAAATCCAGAAGAAGAACCAAACTGAAAAATCAGAATGACGTTTGTGACGGGCCTGCCTTTCACAAACTCAGGGGGAAAAGTCAGCTGCAGTTTTTCTAAACTGAAAAATTACCCCCCATCTTTTGTTAGCTGAAGTAATGAGGGTGGAGAGGTTTGGGTGTCGCTGCCTAAATCCCAAGGTAATTTATGTTCAGTGTTCAGAGGAAAATACCTCTGGAAAGGATGTAAATCAAAGCAGAGCTACGAGGGAGAAGCTGCATGTCTCATATAACGAGATTGCTGAATGGGAGTTACAGATGTTTTAGCATAAGTATGAAATTATTGGAATAAGGGAGACATAGCTGAATGAGAAAAGTGATTGGGGATTTTAAACATCAGGAGTTTCTGGGAAGGATGCACAAAATGAAATTGGAGGTGTTATTGGCAAGGGATTAGGGAGGCTTGCAGAGAAATGATGGATATATTTAGGTGATATTGGCAGAGTTTTGCTTTGAAATTAAGAGCAGTGAAAGTGGAGAGGTGGCTTTGGTATTTTGTCTCCAGGGACTGAAAATCTGGTCGTTATTTAAAAAATATATTAAGAAAACAGCTTAGTGCCTCAATTACTGCAAAAGTGCATCAAAATTGATAGTGCATCAATTACTGCTTGATAATGTGTATGTTGATAAAGGAACAAAACTGGAATATGGATTTTCCCCTGGAATATTCTGTTCAGCTGTGAGGTTGAACACTGCAAGTGAAACTGGCAAAACACTCCCCCAGTTTGTAAATGCCCATTCAATATTATCCTGATCCACTCGCTTTTGGAAATGCCAACACCTGGTACTAAAATACCCAAACCTGCAGCAAGGCACTGCCTGCAAATTTCCCAGCCCCAAATTCTCAGCTGATCCTAAATGAGCCAAGTGGTGGTGGTTTGTAGGAACTGTGGCTGCATCCCTAGGGAGTTTCACATCTGGCACAGCTGGATGGAACACAGGCTGCTATTAAGTGCAGATGAGCTCTGTTTGGTTTGGCTTGTCTAGGGAAATCATTTATCACTTCCTTTGCTTCCCATTTTCCTCTTGGTTCCCCTATCTCTGCATCAAGTCTTCCAGCATTTGATTTTCCTGGCATCATGTTTGCCTTTTAAACAGCTCCTCATGGAGCAGGGCATTGATTTCTCCTGCACCTTCTGAATTTCACCTCTTTTCCTGCCTTTTCGAGCTCTTTTTTCATCTCTTTTCTGTGCCCGTGTCACTCTGGTGAAACAACTGCCGCCAAATTAACACCCAAGTCAGCTGGTACCTCCCTGTCCCTAAACCTGCTCTTGTCAGACACAAAACATCCATTTCCTTTTCTTCTTTTCTGTTTTATCTTGTTCTAAACTGATTCCTATCAAATGATTGGCCAATCCATCTGTCCACCAGGCTCCTTTCTAATTTCAGACAGATTCGCTACCACTTTAATTTCATGTTGCAGCCACTTCACTGTCTTGCCTTGAGAATTAATCTCTCCAAGCACTTTAACTTCTCCTTTTCTTTATTGCTGCTCTCTTGCTTATTATTTCCTCCAAAATGTATCAAATTCCCAAATAAAAGCCTGACGGTGGCCTTTCAGGAACTGTAAATATTGATGGTCTGGGTTTTCCTTTGCTTGGATGTTGATTCATGTCATGACTCTTATCAAAACTTGTGTGGTTCTTCTCCCTAAAATATCTCTGTAGGTGGTGACAGAGGAACAGCTTTAAAAATAGGGATCACAGCCTTGGAAAGAGGTGAAATTACTAATATTGAGGACTTATTAGGAAAAACTTTTTCCCTAAAAATGTTGTTAAGGCTTGGAACAGACTGCCCAGGGCGGTGGTGGAGTCACCATCCCTGGAGGAATTTAAAAAACTATTTGGATGTGGTCCTTGGGGACACAGTTTGTGCTGGGACTTCCTGATCTTAAAGGTCTTTTCCAGCCTAAATAATTCCATGACTCCCTAAGTTTTGAGTTTCAGAATTCTGCACCATCTCTGTTTACTGGCCAAGATAATCGGAGCAATAAATATGAGAAATCTCATAAACTGTGCTCTGAAATTCAGAAGATATTTGAGTCTGGTGTGGGACAGGCAGTTTAATCCATGGAATGGGAATGGGAGCAATTAAAAGCTTTCAGAACCTTCTTCTGTGCCATGGCTCAATCAATAGTATTGAAAATCAAAAGGCAGAAATACCCAACACAGAAATATCGCTCAAAAAAATGTTATTTTTTGTTCAGCTTGAAAAAAACATTTAATCCAAAAGAAACAGGATTTTGAGGCTGTTTTCTTGGCAGACCAATCCATATTTCTGCATGCAGGTGCTTTCTTTTGACAGGTTTTAGTTAACAGGTGTTTAAGGGAAAAATTGAGTTGTTAACGTGGTAGGTGCACAGGGAGGTGTTCCCTGGATGTGACAAAAATCCCACAGACAATAAGTGGAGTAAAATATTGGGTTATTATGGGATGTGGGGCTGTGGTCCAGCTGGAATGGAACCCCAACCATGAGGTTAACTTGAATTTTTTTTAATTTATTTTAAACAAAAATTAGAAATTGAAACCAACATGAAAACAAGGAGCTCTCTCCCCATTATGTGATTTTCTTTGAGGTGATTTAGAGGACAGACTGTGGTCCAATGCTACAACATGACACAAAAAAACTTCACGAGGACACGGTGATGAGCAAAGCTGGAAAAAGCCCCGAGTTGATTTACAAAACTCAATTTCATACATTTCCAAAGGTGCCTGTGGATGGGAGGATGAAATCCCCCCTCCCAAACCACATATGTCAGGACAACTGTCAATCAACTTTCTCCTCCTGCCTAAAAATATGTAAACAAGGAAGGACAGGTAGGAAAACAAAACTGTTGTTTATAGTAAAAGTGTGGGAAAGTAAAAATCCTGACTCCAATATGAAGGACAAATCAGAAGGCCTAGGAAATTCCTCAAACCAGGGTGACAGACCAATACAGCAGCTTTTTGTCAGCAAGGAATTTTTGTTGATTGATAAATGGTCTGATATTTTCAAATTTAAAAAGTGGACAGTGGAAGGTGTCCCTGACCCTGGCAGGGGGTGGCATGAGGTGATCTTCAAGGTCCTTTTAAACCCAAAAAATTCTAGAACTCTCTGCCTGTTCTATCTCTGCCAACCTAGGCTAAGTCTTAGTACCAAATTTTTCAAAATCAGAAGTAAAATTACCCAAATTCTGATTGCAGGCCCAGTTGCTTGATGTTTGTTATATGTTATTGCCTCAAACCAATGAAAGAATATCATCATTAACTTTGTTTAATGGTCGCCACCGACTGCAAACTCATTTAATTATAACCACGAGGCGAGTGCACATAGTTAGACTGATTATTTATCAGCCAGAGGTTGATGGCTTTAATAGGGCAGTAATCTCCTAATGAATGCACTTTAATTGTCTATATGGAGAGGCTGTGGAATTGTTATTTCAAGTGCAGAACAAGCCCTGAATTGCAAAGGCCCAGACGGAACAGGGCGAAACGCTGCTTCCCAAAGAAGTTCCATCCTGGAGTGTATTAAACTTGAACCAGGGTCAACCACCTGCAGTAAAACCCAGTTTTTATGGCCTCTTTGGCTTTTGAAATGTTATTCTTCTTTCCCCCCCCCCCGTTTATGGTGTGTATATGAGTGTTTCTTGATTTACAATGGAATGTTTTATTAAAAACGACGCTCGTGGTGTCTCTGCACCTGCAGAATACTGAAACGGGAGGGATTATTCACAGGCACACACTGAAAAGCCAAAAAGTCAGCACAGCCTCTCCTCCTGCTCTCCTTGGGAACAATAACTGCCCCTGGATTTTAGGTAGGCTGCAGCAGAATGTCATGAATTTATTATTTCATGGTGATTTATACTGGTAAATATTTTATCATGGGTTTGAATTTTTATTTTTCAGTAGTCTTACCCAATGCTGGAACTCCTTTAGGATATTGGTGTTTTGCTTGTTTAGTAAGCTAAATTTGTGTCTTTAAAGTATTTCAGAGTGGTTTGTGGTTGGAATTGATCAACATTTGGAGGGTGGTCAGTGGCCACAGGGAGCATCACAAAAAAATCCAAATTTAGCTCTTTGGGGTGGCTCTGTCAGGATATTTAGGCTGTGTGATTTCTGTACCAATGCCAGGATTCAGGAAGATCCCATTCCCATAGTGTGTGTAAAGAATTAGACTTTGAGAATCATTCCTGACTCCTTTTTCTTTGCTTCAGTATCTTTAAAGCTTAGCCCTTGTCATGTTTTCCATGGCCCAATCAAACCAATGTTACAGTGAAACTCATCCATGAAATCTTGGAATAATTTTTATATGGAAAACAATCAATATCCAAATAAAGAGCAGGAATGGGCTGTTAATAAAACAGCACTAAGAACTAACCAGAGATGCATAAGACTCAAAAGGAAAAAAAATAACATTGGAACACACAAAAAGCTGCAGGTTTTGAAGCAGGGGAAGGGCCCTCTATGGTTTCTTGGCTTCCTTGTGCTCCAAACTTTCTTCCAGTCCTCTGTTCCCATTTAATACTGGCACATGGTCATAGCAATAGATTTCATTTCTTCCCCCATTAAAGCATCCAGATTCAAAAATAAAAATATGAAAAGCACGGAGTGAGTAGGTGGAAATCCTTTGTTGTGGAGCCAAACAGAAAGATGGACATTCTGTAATTTTCTGACACAGTGGGAGCTCTGCACGGGGTGGGGAAAAAAGAGCTCTTGAAGCCACATTTCCCTTTATCAATTCCTCTGCCTTGAGTGCACTTTGTAGTTAAAACTTTTAAATTACTTTAATTACAGCAACTAGAAAGGGCTGCTGCAGAAATTATTCCCACACAAGTGAAGAGGTCATTAAAAGTTGTGGCACTGCAGCTAATTTGTGAACAATGCAGCGTGTGAGGGGCTCCAACTGCAATAATTACATTCCAGCATCCATTTGCATTTCCCAGCCCATCCGTGCAGCCCCTGGCAAAGCCCTCCTGCAAATCCTTCTGCAGCATAAATGCCAAATCTGTCATTATCAGAGATTAATAATTGGGAGCCTCAAATCAACCCACCGATGTGATCCTGGAATAAATCCCTGACAGGTCAAGCTTTGCTTGGGTTCACCTGGAATTTTGTGAGCTGAGCTCTGCTGTAGTGGAATTCCCAAAGAATTCCCAAGGAAATGCTGTCTCTCCTGGAAGAATCCATTAGGAAGTGCCAGTAAGGCTGAGCTTTGGCCAAGCTTTGAGTCACAGAAGGTTTGGGTTGGAGAGGACCTTAAAGATCACCCCAATCCCAGCCACGGGCAGGGACACCTTCCACAATCCCAGGCTGCTCCAAGCCCTGCCCAACCTGGCCTGGAACACTGCTCCTTTATCCTTTACCTTTTAGTTCAGAGTGGTACAGAAAATTGTAAATAAATCCCCCTGACCCAAAGTAGAAGTTACTTGGGTTGTCTTCTTTTAGTGACAAAATAACAAAATTCAGTCACCTTACCACAGGGTTGAAGGCTTAATTTTAGTTTTCTTTAAGAAACAAAAGATATTTTGCATATATGACTACCTAAGTCACAGAGGTCCCATAAACATTTGGGCTTTTTTTTTTTTTTACCCTCCAGGAACTTTGGCCTGTATATATTTCCTTGTGTTATGACATAAAACTGCTTTTCCTAAACATTAGAAGCCCTTTTCACCCTCCTATTTTTACAGCCATATGTTCCAAAGCAGTAAATTCCAGCTTGGTTGAACACTTAATGTGGTGTTGGCAGCAGGAACCAGGGTTTTTTTAAGCCCTTGTGACACTTAACACCAGCAAAGCCCTTAAGTGTGACAGAAGAAATCAAGCCTGAAAAGCTGATTTTTGCTCCATCTTGTAGATGATGCTTTCCACCTTGAAAACAAGCTGTGAAATATTAAATTGAAACATAGAAGGTTTCTTTCCAGTCATCCTTTGCTCAGCAACAGTAGTGGTGTTAGCACAGATATTGTCATGATGGGAGGAGGTGGCTGATTTAAAAATGATCCAAAATTTAAAAATGATCGAAAAATTTGGGGACCTGTGAGTTGGTTTCCTGTGAGAGAGCTCTTCTTGCTTCCTCTGAGGCAGATTTAATCCCATCCATGATTAAGTCCAGCAGTAAATATCCCATTTCAGGCACCTGGGCATCCAGCACGTCCCAGACAGGCAGGAGCTGCCTGTCGGTGAGGGACATGGGGAGAAAGAGAGTTTTTGGGAAAATTTCATTGTTCCAAAATTGAGAAATATCTTTGTTGTGTGAAATTAACAATCTATTGATATTAAATCAAATTATATTACCTCATTCCTGCCTGGGCAGTGCCTCCAGTGTGTCCCTTGGATTGTAGGGTCCATCCCAAGGAACCAGAGATGCAGTAGGATGTGACATCCCAAGGAATCAGGAGAGTTCTTTAAAAATAAACCTCACTCTTGTCCCACTCAGTTGGAATTCAGTTTTGTTTTCCTACAATCCCAGTCTTGGTGAGATTTTGAAGCTACCTGAGATTTTCAGTTTTAAAATTTTATTTATTTTCCTCACCACTTGAGGCAAACAGGTTTTGTTGCTGGACCCTACGTATTTCTTGCCCTTTTTCTTTAATATAAAAACCCATATTTTATTGTTTCTTTATAGAGAGTAATAAAACACAGCCCTGGAATGGATGGGGAGGAATACAAAAACAATTGCAAAGAAAAAGCACAATATAAATGTAAATCAGGCACGTTTTTACTTTTCAGAGCTGTGCTGGGCTTTTCATCAGCTGGTCCATCATGGTAATCCTCTCCAAATTGTTTAATTTTCTTTTCTAAATCCATGGATTTGTTGCTCTGCATCCTTATCCTCCACAAAGTTTCTTTAATGGAGATCCCACTAATGCCAACCAATATCCTGGAGATTTCTGGATGTCTTGGTGGAGCAAACATTTATCTGGAGTGGTGAGAAGATGGTTTAAAGAGAAAAGAAAAGCTGAACCATTTCATCCCACTCTCCACAGTAAATAATCAGTAAAAAAACCCCTAAATATATGATGAAAGATTAAAAAAAAGTTGAAAAAAAATCCAGTTCTCTGTATCACTTATTTATTATTTGAAGAAGTTCAGTAGAAAATACTTCTGAAAACTTTTACTGGTTTAATGTTTTTGTGGATTTTTTTTTTTTTATTCCTTCCTGAAATGTCTTTATAAAAAAAGTTACAAAGCCCAGCTGCAGACATCAGGAGAAGTGAAAATAGTTTAGTTTTCCATTAGAAATGTCTGTGGTCAGACTCTTCAGTGAAATACCCTTCTGAAGAAGGTGGAAAAAAATCAGCTTCTATAAAATGCTTTCAGGAGAATGAGGAGGAATGAAAGGAGTAACAAAGTCCATTTCATGTTTCGTACCCAACTTTTTAATGCATTTTTCATTCTCAAGTCCCTTTCAGGTGAATATTTCTGCTTTCTTAAGTCAATCCTGACCCTTCTTTTGTGTCCACAGAAGACTTTAATTAAAGCTGGCCAGGGAAACGACCATTGTTGAAGAGAGAAGCAGCCAGTGAGGGTTATCTGGAACCAAACCTTTTGTTCCCTGAACAAAACTGATGGAAATAGGAAGGGCAGCACCCCTTTGGATGAGGGTTGACCCATGACTTGTCTTATAAGAATTATTACATTTAATATAAGCACTATCGACGTTAAAACATGACACGGGCTTGGAAGATTGCTTTTTCCCTGTCTATCTCTGCAGTCACTGCTCTTAAAATTCTGCCATTATAAAAGAATCAGCCCCAAATAAGTCATTAAGAGAGAGGAATGTTTGCATTTAAAGATCTTTTTTGTTATTCACCTCTTCAGCTGTGGACAGGGTCATTTATGTTCCCTCAATTCTGTTTTCTTGCCGTGTTTGAAATAAAAGCAATTTTTTAAAAAAAATTCCAATTTAAAAAGTGTGGTTGGGAAAAGCTGGGGAAGTTTCTTACCACTCAGGAGTGGTAAGAAATGCACGTTCTGGCTGAAGTTTGGCGTCATTCCAAAGACAAAATTGTGAGCTCAGAAATGAGGTGGAAAAGGAGCTGAAGCTTGGAGCGGTTGCAGACGCTGGAGTTTGAGACATCAGCAATTTCTGGGGACAGGGAAATTGAGTTACAGGTGGGATGTGCTGAGATGGAATAAGGAGATTAGCGAGGACTTGAGCATGAAAATGAAATATAATTGAAAGCTCTCAGACCTGTGGGAAGTGTGAGTTGTGTTCCCTCCAAGGAAGAGGGTTGGGACTGGGGTGAGCATGGCCATGCTCGAGGTGCCAACAAAGGGAGGATTTGGAGACAGGGATCCACCTGTAAGAAGTTGTTTTTTTTCCCAATAAAAATGCCATTTTGGAGTTGAATGCAGAAATATGTAATGAGAAAATGTAGCCTAATCATTGCTGGGAAAACCCCTTGGAGGAGTTTTGTCTCAATTCAATATTCACACCTCCAAGAGGGTCAAAAGCAATTTTTTCAGGACAATGTTGTCATTATAGTCATGGAACAAATACAGGAGATAACAGGCAGCGTTATCAGAAAGGTCAGGAGCAAATTAAATAAAAGATTGGAGCTGTCAGGATTTTAGATTGTTGTGTGGAAGAGACAAGGGATCTAAAATATATTGACTGGGGACATTATGTAATGCTGGTGGTTGTGATTTCCATGCTAATGGTGATATTTGTGCTTAGAAGGAGTGGTTTTTTCTCAAAAAATCCACTTTTAAACATCTTTCTTACCTGTGTTTTAGTATTTATGACATCCCGTTCCCTCTTTCCTTGGAAAAATTTGTTTCAGTCACTGTTAAGTGTCTAAATATAATAAAATACTTTTACAAGGCCCTTTCCAACCTATCAGATTCTGTGAAAACACAGAAGAGAAATGGATGAGTGGCCATGTTTAAACTGTTTAATGGAGGAGATAAAAAAGTGTTCTTAATTCCAGTTATAAAAATTAAAAAGGGGGAAAGGAGCAATCAGAGACAACTTTAATTTCTGGTGTTTGATTTTTCATTTTATTAAATAAAAATCCCCACAAACACCCACCAAAACAGTCAATAGAGGCCCAGTTACCATCATGCACGACACCTTTTCCAGCCAAACCACAGAAATTCCCAACATCTGAGCATTCCTGGGAAGTTCTTTAGACTTGATCACTGCAACATCTCAGGAGAAAAATGGGTTTGCCCCAGGGCAGAAAAGATGAAGGATGCTTGAAACAAATCTCCTGGAAGAATGATACTTTTCCTTTTGCACTGTGATTTTTTTAGAACTTAACATAAAATTTTCTCCACTCGAGGGATGTCTTGACTGCAGCAGTCAGGGACTGATTCATTGAATTATTTCTCAAGGTGCTTGGAGCTTCCCCACCTGGAAACTGTCAGTCAAAAGCCATTAAAATATGTGCACTTCATCTTCTCAATTCCAGTTTGATAATTTAAAATAAAACTAAACCTCACTGTCCTATTTTCAGAGTATCATTTACTTTTCCATTTATCTTCCTCACTTGCTTTTTTAAACTTTTATTCTATTTTCTGACAGTTCTGCTGCAGTAAAGTATCAGGAATTTGATTTTATTTGATGGAGACCTGCTGAAGAGATGGTGCTTTCTAATAGTCAGTAAACATAATTGAAGACTCAAGGGTGATGGACCAAAATTTGGCTTAAGCTTAGTTTCTGCATTTTTAAATTAATAGGGTGATGAAAAAGATAATGAATTTGGGAAAGAATTGTTCCCTGTGAGGGCGGGGAGGGGCTGGGATGGAGTTCCCAGAGAAGCTGTGGCTGCCCCTGGATCCCTGGAAGTGTCCAAGGCCAGGCTGGACAGGGCTTGGAGCAGCCTGGGATAATGGAGAGTGTCCCTGCCCATGGCAGGGGGTGGAATGGGGTGAGATTTAAGGTCCCTTCCAACCCAAACCATTCCAGGATTCCACGAATTAAGGATCACATGCATTAGGTGATAAAGCCAGTAGTGCTCTCTTTGGGAGGATTGACAAGGTTTGCTCTGGGACAGAACCTGCTGTGGTGGGGACTGAGGAAATCTGGATCTCCATTGGGATCTCCATTGGGACCTCCATTGGGATGCCCGTTGAGATCTCCATTGGGATCTCCATTGGGATCTCCATTGGGATGCCCATTGGGATCTCCATTGGGACCTCCATTGGGATGCCCGTTGGGATCTCCATTGGGATCTCCATTGGGATCTCCGTTGGGATCTCCATTGGGACCTCCATTGGGCTGCCCATTGGGATGCCCATTGCAATATCCATTGGGATGCCCATTGCAATATCCATTGGGATGCCCATTGCAATATCCATTGGGATGCCCATTGAGATATCTGTTAGGATATCTCTTTTCTCCACGCTCAGTCAAAGACATTTTTTGTAAGAAATATGTGGGTACACACGATTACGTGCAGGAAAACAAAATCACAGCCTCCCAAATTATCAGGAATCTGTGCAAGAGGAGTTTGGCTTCTTTGAGATTCCAAATAACTCATTGAGTGAAATTCTTTCACTGATTTTTGGTAGATACTCATTGTAGCTGCATCCCTTTTCTTTCCTGGAGCTCTCTTCTGTCTCTGGTTCTGTCTGCACTTTGAAGGGGCAAAGAGCGCATGAAGGATTATTCCAAAAGAGCATTTCCACTCTTTATTGTATTACAAGAAGCAGCTTTAATAACGGCGTGGGTAGCAGAGGCTGTGCTGGATGGAGCCTTTATAGACACGGGGAGATGGAACGCAATATTTTGTATACAAAGCTGAAATATCATTGCCACCCAAAGTACAGCACTTACACCCGGAGTGCTCTCTAATCCATTTTAAATTGAACAGGAATTCTTCAGGGAAAACGCCCTCTCTTTTCATCAGTGTGTTTTCTCTTTTACAACAGTCACTGATCCTATAAAAGCCCCCACTTTTCTGGCTCAGCCCGTTCCCAGACATGGGGTTGGATTTGCTGTGCAGGGGTATTTGCTGGCAGCGGGTTTTAGGTTTTATTATGGGGTTTGTATATTCAATAAAAATTGCACCTTGAGGTTTATGATGTGGCACGGGAAGGGCTTCAGCCTTGTGAACCAAAATCATCTAAAATGTTATTTTTTAGGCTTAACTTTATTGTCAGAAGTAGACAATAGAACATCCATGCACTTGTTAATCAGGATGTTAATCCATCCTTGGATGGATTGCCTCATGCTCTGAGCACTTTGTCTTTCTCTGGTTGCTCAGAATTTGTGACGGGGCTCAGAGAAGTCACCACTTCTGTAACGAAGTTTTAGATTCTCTGTGAGATGTGGTTTTGGGGGGTTAGGATTGACATGATGCACGAGAAAACCACATCCAGCTGGGAGAGATGGAAAGGAACGTGCAGGCACAGCGTAGCAAGTCCTGGGTAATTATCACTGATTTTTATTTCATTTGCAGATTAAAAAGTTGCTGTTAGCACAAAGTCTCCTCTGTTTAGAGCTTGTTTTATTTCCTCCAGATTTGCTCCCAGCATGAAAGCTCTCTGTGGAGCCAACCTCATCTTCTGGCAGGGATGTGGAATTGCTCAGGTCTCAAATGCTCAGATTTCAAACCCAAAGGGAGGTTCAGGAGCCAGAGCAGTGACTGAGCAGTGACTCTGACACAGCTCTGGGGGTGAAGGGCTTTGTGCTGAACCACTGCAGCGTTTGTCACGTTAGCAGAGACAAAAGCTGCTCTTCTCCATCAATTGTGACCAGGCTTTGGATGTTGGAGGATTGTCTGGCTTTGATTGATGTTGCCTCCAGTCCCCCAAGGGCTTTGGTGAGGAACAAAATGTTTTGGAGAGAGAGAGAAAGCTGGAGCAGCGGCAAGTGCTCCTTCCTTCCAAAAGAAAATAAATCCAGGGCTCATCCAGCCCATCCATCACTTCTGTCCCCTCAGTGTCTGGTGTGGAAAACTTCCGAGTTTTCCACTGTGAAAGTCCCTGGTGAGAAGGAAGGAGGTGGGAATGCAGTTTAATTGAGATGGAAGCTCCCCATCCCTCCTGAGGGAGGAGCAAAATCCTTCTTTTCCTCCTTTGCGTCATCGTTCAGAGGGTGTGTTCAAGCTGTGTGCAAGAGAATGTGGTGTTTTCCCTGCTGATAAAACTGCCCCAAATTACCCCAAAATAAAGTACGTTATCCAAATTTAAATAGTAGTTTATTTGGCTTTGCTGCCAAAATACAAAATAGAGGAAATACATGAAAAATTACCAACAACGCTGGATTTTCAATTAGGATTTCCTTCTCCTTGGTGTTTTATTTTTGTTATACTCAGCAGAAGATAGGGAGAGGGAATATGACATTTTAGGGATAAATGTGATGCTGTCCCAAACTGAGGCTTGTGGAAGTGAAATGAACTTCTCACAGAAATTTAAATTGTTTCTGGTCAGATTGGAAGTGGCAAATGTCTGTGTTATCTTTTGTAATTGCCAGATGAGACAGTACTTCTGTGTGGGATTATTATTTTAGAGTCAGACCCAACCAAAACTGGAGCCAGGGAGGGCAAGAGCAGAGAGTTTGTTAAACTGGGCAAGTTTCCTCTGGGATTTTTTCTTTAAATATCCCCCTGGCGAGCTCTGCCTTCCACATGGGGTGAGCCCCAGCCACCCTGCCCACACCCCTGTCCCCACAAAGCTGCTGTCAGCTCCCCTGCAGGTTTGTCTCCTGTTTTTATCCTAAAATATATTTACCCAGCCCCCTTAATTCCTGTGGATGTGGCATTTTCTTTTATTGAAATGAATATCTTGGCTCTGTGTGTGGATATTCCCTATTCCTGTGAAGAATGGGAGGCTGGAATGATTCATTAGAAAGGTTTTGCAGGAGTGATTGCCCAATGCCAACCTTTCCTTTAAAAATTCTCTATAATTTTGAGGGGTTTTTTCCTTAAAAAGGCTTGGGAAGGCAATTAACTTCTTTTTATCTATTTATTATTGTCTCACCTTGGGATGGGAACGACAGGTAACTTTGATAAACGGGTTCAAAAGTTTGTCCAGCTTTAAAACTGCTTTTACAAATCTTTGCTTTCTGCTGTTCTGAGGCCCTGGCAGAGATTCCCAGAGGAGCTGTGGCTGCCCCTGGATCCCTGGCAGTGTCCAAGGCCAGGCTGGACACTGGGGCTTGGAGCAGCCTGGGACAGTGGGAGGTGTCCCTGCTCACAGCAGGGGATGAAACTGGATGATTTTTAAGGTCCCTTCAAGACCAAATCATTTCATGATTCTCCATTGCTTTGGACTGAGACACAGATATTTATAAAATTTACTGTCCAGGAGTCAATTCGTTGTTTTATTCACATTTTTGGCGTTCGGCAGCTCTGAAATTAATTAGATTTTTTTCCTTTTTTTTCCCCTATTTGCTTTATTATTCTGGATCTGCTGTGTGCAATGACAGAGCTGTGGTCAGGTTGGCAGCCAGGCTTTGCCCTGGGAGCAGCCACTTCTCCATGACAACAGAGAGTTCTTGTTTCTCGTAGCTATTTAAAGAAGTATTTCTTGAAACCATCCTCGCCTGATGTTAATAAGCACAGTTTTCATGGCATTAGCAGGACGAGTGGACACAAAAGCAATTCCCCATTAATTGCAGCCTGACAGATTTGGATCTCCCTCTTTTTTTTTTTTTAACTCTGTGCTGTGGAAGGGAGAGGCAAACTGGGACGTGGCTCAGCCCCTCCTTGCACCAGGGTTCCACAGGCTGCATGCAGAGAGCGATTTTTCATCTCGAACCAAACAACAAAACGACGTCTCGGCGGCCGCGGTGACCTCCGGCCCGCCCGTCACGGGCCATCAGTCCCTGAGCACCTGTCACATCCCGGGACAGCGCTGAAAAAATGTCACAGTGTCAACACATTCACCGTGTGCAACCCCTCTGATCGCCTCTCCTCTTGTTTTATGGCCCCATCAGTCAAGCCCAAGGCGCTGAAATCCCAGCGAACGCTCTGGAAGTGGAGCAGCGGTGTTTGGGAGCAGGATGCTCATTCCCTTTAAGTACTTCCACCCAGCCCTGAAGAAGTAATCACTTTACAGAAGCCAATAAAGAATGGATTAAGCTCCAGCTTTGAAGAATTCGTCTCAAAAGGGCCCCGAAACCACTGTCTAAAAGCAATATTAGCAGTATTAGGAGCTGAAAAATTTCACCAACAGATCTAGGTCAGTGCATTATAGGGAGAAACAATAGAGCTGATGTCAGGAATATTACCCAAAATCTGCCTCTGGTAGTCCGAGGGGATTTAAGTCATCAACTGTGCTTTCCTTTGAAGAGTTTGGGGCATGGCTGTGTCAATTTGAATGCTCATGCTTGGGATTTGGCTCACCAGGGGCGGTTCTGCTCCAGGGTTTTGTTTTAAAGGCCGAGCACTGTGGCAGAGATTTTCCCTGTGTGGTTATTATCGATGTGTGTGCACTGCTGAGAATGAAAACCTGTACGTGTAGCCAGGAGAGGTTCAGACTGGATATTAGGGAAAATGCCTTCATGGAAAGGAATGTTGAGCGTTGGCACAGGGCACTGGCCGAGTCACCAGCCCTGGAGGGGTCTCAGAGCAATGAGGATGTGGCACTTGGGGACATTCAGGTTGGACTCGATGGTCTTGGAGCTCTTTTCCAACCTTCATGGAGAAGGCCAATGGAAATGGGAAAGGTCCTAACCACGCTTATTGTGTGAATTCCCAGATTCCTTTGGAATGGTCCTTTCTGGGGTTGTGCTGTTTAGGGAGGCACAGCACCACGCCGTGACCCCGCTGGTGACATCCAGGGACAGACCCCTGCAGGATTTGTCACATTTGAAAGCAGCGGTAAATCCCCAGCAGAAAACCCCTCCCTGGACAGGGAATGAGCAGAGAGGAGCATGGGCAGGTTTCTACAACCACTTCTGTATCCTGCTCAAAACATCTGCACAAACAAGGCCTGTATTTCTTTAAAGCTGTGTTTGGGTTTTGGGTTTTTTTTGCTTCTTTTTGTTTAAAGGGAAGAGCTGTGGGAGGTGCTGAATGCATTATTTGCATTGATATGAAGGTATATTAGAGACCAAAAGCTCATTGGTGTGTACAACAACATCCATCAGCATCAGCCTGAAGATTTGAAGCGAAGACACAAAATTATGGGTTTGATGTCTGGAGGTTTTATCAAGTCACTCCAAACCCTCCTGTGCTTCAGAGGAATATAAATAATATTATTTATGTTAATCTACATTACAGCACTGAGGCCTGGGAAGGACCTGGTCACAAAGGGAGGTAACACAGAAAAATTTTAATCCTGAGCTAATGTTTTATGTCGTATAAAAGTAAGATTTTGCATTGTTTTAGCACTCTAGTTGAAAGCACAATTTTAATAATAAGATAATGGAGAAAAACAAAGATGACTGGAGTGTCTGTGACAAAATTATAAAAACATTCTTTTCTTTTGTGAGTGCTGATGGATACCAGGAAACCACCTCTCTAGCAGCTGGGTAATTTGGTTTTGTGTACCATTACAGAAGATAATTAAGCATCTGAGAGGAGGAAAAAAGGAACAAAATAACAAAAAATAAAAGAAAATTATGCCAGAATAAAATGAGTTGTATAGCTACAGGAAAGCTATTTTTAAAGAAATCAATTATTCCCTGAAACATGAGAAGCTTCATTTCAGAAATTGCAACAAAAGGAGCTGCTGGTTACCAACCCAATACATCTCCATTTCTCAAAATAGTACAAGCACTTGCAGAGAGAAGCCAAGTCATTCATTATAGAGTACCCCCAGGAGAGAGATTTTCTCCAAGTGAACTTCACATTCCTCTTTTGTAGAGAAAAGCAACCCTGAAATAAAGACAAGTGCTTAGAAAGAAAACTCGAGTGGCCTTAAAAGTTTATACATTTATGGGCAGTGTAGGGATTTTGTGGGTCAGACTGTTCATTTACGTATTTAGGAGTTTTGAAATCCTTGGGTTTAGATTAAAAACTCTCTCTGTAGGAGTGACTGGACTGAAATGCATCATTATTTTAAATAATCGATCGTAATCATGAACTTGTTAAAGCGTTCAGGTGTTAAAGGATGGAGAGGAAGAGGTTACATCACTTTTGATTCACCACTGGAGAATTCACCACTTTTGATTCATCACTTTTGATTCACCACTGGAGAATTCACCACTTTTGATTCATCACTTTTGATTCACCACTGGAGAATTCTGCTTCTGCAAAATGACAGCATTTTATGCAAAAGTCTGGATATAATTCCTGCAAAAGCAGCCAGTACATACAGTAGTATTTTCACAATAAAATAGATTTTCCACAAGAGAAATTACAGTTTTGCAAAATTGGCAAGTCAGACACAGAAAAGAACCCTCTCAAAATTGATTAATTTTTTTTTTTATCCTGCCATTACTTTTTGATAATAAGACAATAAATTGCTGTGTTCTGCTAATTTATAATTTGGCTTCGAAAGATTTCACTTTGGTAAAGGATTAGCAGAGCTGTTGTGCAGCACTCAGCAAGGTAAAGAGACTTTGCTTTTAACTGTTTTCAAAGGGATTTGATGCTTGCCATCCCTGCAGAGCTTTCCCTGGGAATGGCCATGCCAGGGAGCTGGAGACTGGCCCTTTGCAGGAGAGATTAACTCTGGACCTTTGCTTGGCAGATCAGCTCAATGTACAGGAGAGCTTTGATCAGTTTATGCACAATTCAGAGCCTCTAATGAGTTCATTTTGAGGCACTTCTTCAACATGAACAAGGAAATCATCTCAATTTCCACACTGCTCTTCCCTGTATTTTCCTCGCGTACGATGCGGCCCCTCGCTGACATTTACGTTCTTCCAAAAGCTCAGCGAGTTGGGAACTGAACCAAAAAGTTTGTCAGCATCACCCTCCCTCTCTGAGAGCTCAGGACACTCCAGCATTCCCTGAGAACAGGATGAAACCTTTCAGGTGTAGCTGTGATCCTGCACACCGTGGGTAGTGCACCAAACCTGCAGCTTTTTGCTGCTGATTCTTCGTGCAAAGCAATTCATGAGGAAAAAAAATACCTTGGTTTTGATCTTTGGGGTTTTTTCCTTCTGTCTTTTGTGGTTTGCTGGGAAGGGATCGGTGGGTGAAGGATGGAAAGGATGAGAGAAGGTGGTCAGGGCAGTCACTGTAAGGATGTTTTCTTTTAAAAGACAGTTTGATGAGTGTGAGGGGGAAGTGAGATGGACACCAGCAAAAACTTCACCAAAAATTGTGTCTCTTCTTCAGCTTCTCTGACCTGGGCTCTGTGAGATTTTTGGGAATGCATCTGCACCTGGCTGGAGTGGACTTGTGGATTCCTGCATGAGCAGGAATTATGACATCACACGGAGGCTCAGCTGGTATGGTACAAAACAAACCCATCTCTTTCCAGTTTGAGCCAAAACCTTGGAGAATTGTGAACCACCTAAGAGAAATTTTGAAAATTGGTGTTTGAGGCTGAAAGTCACCGGCTGAAATAAAAGGTCAGGTAAGGCTTGAAGAACCATGACCCCTTTTCTACCTTGACTCCCCATCAGGAGCTCTGGGAAATGCTTGGGGTGGTTTCCACAGGAAAAAGTGGTGGAAATTTGTGCTCCTTGGGCTGCTGATTGCTGAAATATCTTCATTAAATGAGGCACAGGATTAGAGGGACTTCAGAAAAATGAGGCCAAACTCACCAGCAGGTCTTTGAGGGGTTTTCACTTCCCCTTCCATTCCATCAGTTTGGAGGGATTTGTGTGTTTTTACAGTTTTGGGGGGAAAGTGTTGTTAATGCTTCTTTCAAAGTGAAGATTAAATCTTCAATAATTCAATCTTATTTGGAATTTGGAGTCTGACTGTGGATGTTAAGGGCTGTTCACCTCATTTGAACAAGTTAAAACCATCACACAATCCATTTTATACTGGAATTACTAATCTTGCTAATTAAGTCATAGTGGGCATTGTGGTATTCAGCTGAAGGTTGGACTTGATGATCTTGGAGGTCTTTTCCCCTTAATGAATCCATTATTTTTTGATTATGGTTCTAGAAATCAGACTATCTCCGTATTCTCCTAAAACAAGGGGTTTTTTTCCTTCTAACCAACAGTCCTTGTCCCAAGACAAATGTTTGGGCCTGGCAGCAAATGGAGCTGTTCCCCACCCTTGATGACCTGGACTGGTTTTGGTTTTACTGCAGAAAACAAGTCAGATGAGGAAAGCTGTAACAAAGCTACAAAAATATGTGGAGCTCCCTCTTGCCGTTAATTTCCAGGAAGACTTGGATGCCTTAAATGCTTTTGTGCCTTTGAAAACAGCACCCAAACAACTTCTAATTGAAGCAGAAATTCAGACATTGAAATCAGGGCCTTTCCCATCCTTTATGTTCACAGGCAATAAAAGAACTTTCAACGCCAAGAAAGCAGCAGAAAAGACTATTTATTTTTCTGTCCTATCCCTGTGACCTTTGCTATCAGCAGAGCCTCTAAAGTAGGGCAGAAAAATGAAATTTAGGGCCAGCATGGCTGATATTCAAAGCAACAACATAAGACAGAAATTTTTTTCTCTTTCTTTTTTTTCTTTGCCTCATGCTTGGGCAACTTTTTTTGGGTTTTTTTTGGAGTTGATATTGTGAGATCAGTCTGGCTGGTAGTGAATGATGTATGAAAGGGAACAATCCCTGCCCATGGCACAAATAAAGAGCCACTGCAGGAAGATGAAGTTTTTGTGCTGGGCTGTTGGCAGAGGTCTTTGTGCTCAGCCTCACCATGAAGTTGGAGCATAGATAAAAAGGTCTGGGGTGTGTATCCCATTAAAAAAAGAGGAAAAAGTTGATAAACAGACACTCAAAAGTATTGGTTTGGATTTTTTTTTTTCTTACCACCTCTCTGAAGAATTTCCTTTTTTCTCTGAGTAAATCTGGTGGAGTTTGAGTCTTTTATTTTTTATAAAAAATTCCTCGTGTCATACCCATGGATAAATTCCTAATGGTGTTCTGGGAAAGCACAGGAAAATTACAGTTGTGGTGTAATTATAAAATGCATTCTGTCGTGCAGTGGGAAGGGAATAAACCAAAAAGTTCATCTTTAACTGAATGTTTAAATTTTTTTCAAATATTTAGTTGAGCAGCAGTCTGATAGGCTCAATATTTATAATTAAATACACTGACTTTGCATTTGCAGAGCAAGGAGTGTCACGAGGGCGATGTCTGGTAGATCTTGATGTCCTGAGGGTGTTGATTTGCTGGGGAAATGGGAGAGTGAGGATTCCTCCATTAGCAGAAGGTTCTATTTTTATGTAGTGTCAGTATTTCCATGAGCACGGTGAGCACAGCCCTGCCTGTTCCTTGCACCACTCACAGAACAGTTCTGGGATCTATAAAACACGCAATTAACACTCCCATCATCAAAAGTGACCATTAGCTAAAGTTTCTTGAGTAATCTGCTGTTAAGGAGATGTTTTTTGGCCACATCTTTTCATAAATGTGTTTTATAAACAAGACCAGATTAACACTGGGCAGTTTTAGGCATTCCTGCATGTAGGTTTATGCTGATGAATTTTTTTTTTTTTTTTTTTTTAAAGATCATATTTATCCACTTGGGATGTATCTTTAAGTTCACAATTGACCTTAAACTCAAAAGAAAAAAACCCAAATCTTGAGAGCTCCAGAAATTTGAATACTCCACTGCCGGAGGATAATATTTGTGTTGAGGTTTTCCATAATTTACCATGTGTCAGTTGTCGTGTCCCAAGGAACTGAAAGGAAGGAAGTGACAAGTTGTGGTGACAAGTGTGGAATGAAAAGATGGTGGGACGAGCAAACAAAAATAAATGCAGACATCGCTGCTCTTTTCTGTGCTGCTGCAGAGATGAAATCTTCAGGCTGATGAGTTTGGGTTTGCTGTGTCACAGCCTGGAAACCCCAGTTGTGGCTCTGGATCCTGCTGGGCAGGGAGCCCACGGGAGGGGGAAGGAAGAGATGATCTTGTTCAACCAGCAAAGAGAAGAGGGTGCTGTGGATATGACAGAAATGCAGAATGCCAGCAGAGCTTCTTCCCTCTCCCTTAGTGTTTTCCTCTGAAGTTGGAAGTATTTGAAGAGCCAGTCATCAGTTATTTTAACTATGAATTTGTTGAAAATTTCAGCCTTCCTATGCAGGAATAACTGGGGAAAACATCAAAATATCATCTAAACTTAAACAAATGTAGTAAAACCAGAATTTTCAAGGAATTGCAGGATGATTTGGGTTGGAATGGACCTTAAAGATCACCCAGTGCCACCCCTGCCATGGGCAGGGGCATCTCTCACTGTCCCAGGTGCCCCAAGCCCTGTCCAGCCTGACCTTGGGCACTGCCAGGGATCCAGGGGCAGCCACAGCTTCCCTGGGAATTCCATCCCAGCCCCTCCCCACCCTCACAGGCAACAATTCCTTCCCAATATCCCATCTAATATCCAACCTATCTTCTCATTCCTGACATGAGTTTGACCCACAGTCACCTTAAAAGACCTAATTAACTCTCACAATTGTTTCTATTTTCCTGTACAAAGTAGGATTTCAGCTTAGAGGTGCAAGATTTTATTGGGATTCAAAGCTCCCTGGATCTACCCACAATTCCCAATGACAGAAAGAAAGCAAGACAGGAAAGGAAAGTCAAGACAAGTGGAAGATATTTAATGTAAGAGGATATGAAAAACCGCTTAAAGCCATGGCCCAGCTTTTTTAACAAAATGAAATTAATTAAAAACAATTAATCACTTAAAATCCAGTGTAAGTTAATTGTACTTTGGCTTCAACAGCTGCAAATAACCCCAAAGTCACTCATGGGCCATGGTAAATAACGTATCCCTCAGCAGAAATTATGGATTACTGCTTATTCCAGGCATTGAAGGGGCTATTTGGAATTATTTTGCAGCTGTGTATGTGCCACTTGCCCCCTGTGGATTTCAGTTATCCACACCTCCTCCTAATGCAATTGTACATTACTTAAATGGGTTTTTTTCTTATCCAGTTCAATAGATCAGGAAGGGTAAGGTCACCTCAAGCCCTGTCTTACAATTCTTTCTGGTGTATAATTGAACATTTTGTTTAAAAATTGACATTCGAGGAAGGAGCAACATTTATTTCACTCTCAAAACAGATGCAATGTGAATTTATTTGGTTCTCAAGACTGTTCTTATCAATGCCTAATTCATTTCTCCACAATGTGGGAAGATAAAGAGCAGCTTTTTATTCCAACTCTCCTAATTCATTCCAGCTTCCTGGCTTGAAGCAGGTCGTGTTTGCACGTTCAGGGATTGATCACAATTTGTTAGAACAAGATATAATTCCCCACTCATCCCTTGCTGCTGATTTATAAATGGGTTTTATGGGCCCATCTGATCTGTGCATGCTGTTCCTGCATTTCAAGAGGCTTTAATTCATTTATTTTGACGGCAACTTTTTGTTTAATAATAATATGTCAGTCTTACATCCTGGCTTGCATAAATAATTCCTTCCAACTGCATGTTGCTCACACATGAAAGTGTTCTTCAAATCATTCTTTAGTAAATGCCTCCAGAAATTCACTTCATTCCACACTGAGAGCTCATCATGTGCATGTTTTAATATTTGAATTGTCTGTTAGGTGAGGAAATCATTCCTAGTGCTCATTTTGGGCCTGCTGACCTCTGATTCTGGGGCACATTTGAGTCATGGAGCATTTCTAAAAAATATCATAGTGATTTTTTCTTTCACCTGTTATTCCAGCCAATTGATCAATGGGCTTTGCCCACTTTTATATAGGGAGGACAGGGAATTTTAGATTATTTGGAAAACCTCCTTATTTCCTGTTCCCCATCCAACGTTTTGACTAGACGTGGAAAAATAAACCCATGAAATGTAACACGCTTGGCATCCGTAGAAGAAATGTTGCAGAAAATTCTGATTTCAGCTCCTCTGGTTTTAAGCACAATTAAGAGCTACTAATTGCAATATTTAATTACGTAATTGTTATAATTTAAATCAGCTTTCATCAACCTCCAGCTTGTACCACAAGGCCATCTGAAGAGACTGGGGGAAGTTTGTCCTATTTATTGACCACGTTGTAGAGAAGTTCAGAAGAAGCTACTGGGTATGAATTTTCATCAGAATGACGGACTGGGGTGTAGTTGTTCCTTTGGGAAAAAAAAAAAAAAAGAATTTTTGATTTAAAAATTTGTACAGTGTTACAAGATGTTACCTCTTAAAACCACAAATATTTCCAATTTTGAGGCAGATTTTTTGCTGTCTGGAACTGAGTGAGGCCCTTCTGGAGCTACCCCAGGGTTTGTCGTGACCTTCTCCTCTTCCTCCTTGGGATAACAGAAGGGTTCAGCTGCTGATCCTGAACCTCTCTTGGAAAATGTTTCATTTTGCTTCCACTTCTACCCTGATACTCTCCAAGCTGAAGCTTTCGGTAGGTTGGACTCAATAACTTGGCTTATATTTATAATTCCGAGATTTTCCTGTTTTTAAGGATCCAGAAAATGTCTCTGCAGCTGTTTTTCAGCACAGGCTTCCCAGTTTTTCCTCACAGTTGTGAAAAGGAGAAAGTTTTTTTAAGGAACCAAAGGTTTCAGTGAGTCTCTGTAACTTCAGGAGCTGGGAGAGGACGCTTGAAATGCCTCAGGTTTATTTTTCCTTGGCGAAGCTGATGTAATTTTAGGGTTTCTTGCTGTTTATATCCTCTAGGATGGCTTAAAAAATTGAAAACTCGTTGTGGGGTGGGGTGAAAAAGCAGCACATCCTTCCATCCTACCCAAAATACATCCACAGGAGGTATTTTTGTGCACTGCAGTCCTCAGAGCACACGTTTAGGGAGAAGTTTCCACGTCAGTTCCCCTCTGAGTCACAAGAACGTGAATCCAGGATGGAATGATGTTCCCAAACACAGGGAACAGCATCTCTGCACGTAGCAGGACTTTTGTTTTTGTGGAAGACATCTCTGAAGGCTTTCCATCAAAACCAAAGTCCCCCTGTGCACAAAAGCCGTTGAAAAACATTTTTTCTTTCAGTGAATTCTTGTCTTTACAGGGTTTGTTGTTTATAGTTCATGGAGAATATATATTAAATAAATTAAAATACTCTGGTTATAGAGTTTGTAGCTTGTGTTTTCTAAATAAACACAGAAAACCTGCACTAGCACAGCTGCATAAGAACTTTTCTCTCTCAAAATGGCCTTTAATTTGATAACAATGAAATAATAATAATAATAATAAATCTCTCTCGCTGCCATCAGTCACACTTAAATCACTGTGAATATTTTATTAAAAGGAAAGATTGCAACAAAGCAATTTTAAGGCAGCAGAATTGAAGTCAGTACTTGTGGGAATGGACTACTGTTCTTTCCTTCAGTCTATGATTAATTTTTAAACAAATGAAACTACACAGGCGTGAGACCTTCGAGGCTTCTGATTTTCTCCTCTCTGCAATGTTCCGATTAAACAGCGAGACAGAAGGATCCCAAAGATCCAGATTTGAGAGCTCTTGTAAATATTGCAGTTTGTTTCACACTGGAAACTTCTGATACAATGGGCCCAGGCTGTGATGAATATTTCATCCCACGTTGTTATCAGGGCTGGGGTGATCTGAGGTCCTGAAACTGGGAGGGTTTAAGTGTGAGCTGGGGGTGAATCCAAGGTGCTGTAACACAGCAAATCTATCCCCTTATCCTAAGGAGGATCCCAGGATCATTCAGGTTGGAAAAGCCCTCTAAGATTGAGTCCTGCTGCTCCCTGCCCCATGTCCCCGAGTGCCACATCCACTTTAAATCCCTCCAGGGATGGGGACTCCACCACTGCCCTGTCCCAGGGCAGGACAACCCTTCTGGCGAACAGATTTTTCCAAATATCCAAAATCTAAACCTCTCCTTGTGCAACTTGAGGCCATTTCCTCTCATCCCGTCCCTTGTTCCTTGGGACAAGAGCCTGAGCCCACTTAGCTCCAGCCTCCTTCCAGGGAGTTTGAGATGCTCACCCACTCTCAGCCTCCTTTGCTCACACCTGGGCACACCCAGCTCCAAACACCCAGAGCAAAGCCCCCCTGCTGTACATCAACACACAGAATGCAAAGAAAACCTGCTGCTGTGTCTGGTTTTGCCTCCCTGTGCAGCCTCTCTCTGCTGTGGGGTTTAGCAGGAGCTCTTTAACACCAGCACCATTCACTAGGGGGGCTCTGGGTTCATTTTCTGGGGGCAGGTGAGGCTTTGATTTAAGCTCAAAGTCAAGCCTTGGTGACTCACACTGGCGTCTGAGCGCTGTAAATTTAGAAAATATAGTCCATAATCCTCAGCCCAGCAGCTGTTTACTCCATCTGATGAGAATCTCTGGTGCTTTGGCTGCAATAGAATATATAAAAAATACCTTAAGTGGCTTAGGTAATTGTGCCAAATCCTGTTTGATTAATGCACTTCATCTCCCCGTTGCTCCACTTGCAGCTTTGGACCATTCTCAAAAAAAGAAAAACGTCTCAATAGAAACTAATTTTAGTGTGGATGTGACATCTCCTGACAGTGGGTCCCTCACAGCCTCTTAAAGCTTAATTTACTTTCCTGCCTTAGAATACTTCTAAAATCTAAACCCCCAAAGCTCTCACAGAGGACTTCTTTCCCTTTTCCTTTTCCCCCCAGAAAACAATTATTGTCCATGACTAATTCAAGCATGTTGGTTTTAAAATTCTGGAGCAAATAGGTAAAGCCAAAGGGAGCAAAGCTTTTTTTTTATTTATCTATTTATTGCCTCTGCCAACCGTCTGTGATATTTTTCATCCTTAATCACCCCTGCATGAAGTCGGGAATAGAAGGGGACTGATCTGCTAAACGAGCCCGAGCGGTGCAGGGCTCCTGGACACCAGATGAAAGTGGTGTTACGTGATAGAGCTGATCTATTTTAGCAGATTTTTCGTGTGGATTGGAGACCATAAATCTGCTCTGGGGTGGGTTTTGTTCTGTTCAATAATGCCCTGCATCCGGGCTGTGTTATTCCACACACCTCCTGTCACAGATGGGATCGGATTCGTTCAGCCTAATGTGGTTTTGTAGCCATTTGGCGATCTATTAAGTCTGGATATTTTAATTTTTTTTTCCATAGAATTTGCCTTTTATGGAATTAATTAGATCAGACAACATCTACTGAATGATGTGGTGGTTTTGTGTGACTGTGATAAGAATGGAGTTGGCTCAATATTAAGAAAATTTAAATATCTGCCCCTCAGGCGGTGGAAACAATACAAACTTCTAAGGGCTCCCTGCATGGATTCCATGCTTTAGACATCTGCTCTGATAGCAGAAAAGCCTGGAGAAGTGATTAATGCTGCGTCAAGGATTTGCAAAGTTTTTGCCCAGAGTCGAGCACTTGTGACAATGAACCCATGGATCTTTTTGCTAAGCTGGAAAGAGTAGAAAAATCTGGGGGGGGGGAAAGGATAATTCTCACAACCACCAACCTCAAAACCCCAAACTGTGCTGCTTGAGAAGTTACTTACAAAAAATTGTTAATTTTGTCATGCCAGGAGCATTGAAATGGCATGAACTACGTGATGGAACCACAGTTCCCCCACGCACGGGCTGTGAGTTCAGGGTTCCTGGTGTCTCCATGGTTTCTAGATTTCTTATCTTGATATATACAGAGATTTTCAGGTACATCTCGCTGTGCATTAACTTTGTTATCATCAGATTATTGATAAATGGGCAGCTCTGCACTGAGAATGGGAGTTCAGGCAGCGTTTGGACAATGCCCTCAGGCACAAGGTGGGATTCTTGGGATTGTCCTGTGCAGAGCCAGGAGCTGGACAGAGATGATCCTTGTGGGTCCCTTCCAATTCAGGATATTCCATGATTTATGACCCCCATATCATGCGGGAGCACAGCAGTAGGTTCTCAACCCACAGGCTGTTGGTTTCAGACATTTCCTTACAGAACAGGGATAATAAACAGGGGAAATGGAATTGAGAAATGTGTTTGAAATGGGAAACAGTGGTACCAAACTGGAGATCCGTGTGTGTGGTTTAGGTTTTACACTCCAGAGGCGCCTGCTGCCAAAGCATCACCTCTGTGGGATGCAGGATTGTCCCCAACCACCCCACTAATGCCCAATCCGTGTCACTCCCTGAGTACAACTGCCATGGGCTTAACTAACAATCAGTGGGGAAAGCAGAGAGAAAATTTGGGGTTTTTGGCTCAACAGCCATGCACCATCCGTGACTCTGACAGGGCTGTGGGGATGGGGGCAGCCAGGACAGGGGGACACAGCTGGGTGTGTCCAGCTAAGATATTCCAGGTGGACTGGAGCTGTGCACCAAAACACACCTCAGAGGCAGCAACAGCAAAGAAATTGAGGCACTGATGACTAAAATAACCCCAAAACAACCCCCAAAAAAGAAATGACTACTTGATCTAAGCTTTTACTCAGTTCACCAGTAGCTGTTGCCCAAACACCACCAGAGAATACCCAAACCACACAGGTTACTCACTGGGGCACAGAAGTGCTTTGTTGCCAGCGGAAAATGAGTGACAAATCAAATCCAGGGATCTCCAGCTGGGAGAATCATCTGCCACCTGCTCTTCAGTCACTTGGGAAGTCTTTTCATACTGGGATGAGAGAGATGAGATCCAAACGATGGGGAGGCTACAGACAGAGAAACATTTTTATCTTGTGTCTTTTTATCCCCTAAGAAATCCCATAAAAAGCGATTCACTTTGAATTTGGTGCAAAGGTAGATTGCAGGCCCTGAAATAGAGCATTTCTCTTTGAGGTGATGAATCTCAAAAGGAAAAAAGGCCATTTTTCTTCTTGGCAATGTCCCCCAAGTTGGTCAGTTGGATCCATTTGATGGAACTTGCAGGGTTTGCCTTTGAGTGGCAGCGTTGGGATGGACAGCAGAGGATGGATTGATGGGAAGGGCAGCCATGGGTGAGCCAAGGGAATTCAGTTTCATGGAGATTGCTCCTGAAAGGGACATGAAATTTCCTCCTCAAAGCATCCCTGGAGACATCTCCCAAAGCAGCAGAATGGAGAGATTTTGTACAAATCATTAATAAGCACAAAGAAACGCTACAAAATATTCATTGTCAGGCTGTTGATTAAATTCCAGTTGTGGGGAAACATCTGTTGGTCTTTGCTCGAGCTTGGGAAGCTCTGTGAAGCATTAGCAATAATTCCAGAGTTGTTACATTTGCAATTTCATTGCGGCTCTGGGTTTGTTCTTTGATAAAGCACATTCAAAATCACAGCAGACGCCAGCTTTCAGCATAATTTTTGAAGGATTAAGTCTTATTCTGAGCAGGTTTGAAATAAAACAGGTAAAGAGTTTCTGAACTCCTGGTAAATCCCTTCATAATTAAAAAGAGGGGAATTTGTTTCAAGCCTAATTTGAAGGATTTCTTTAGGATGATACTGCTGTAGCTCACTACCCACCTTTATTATAATTAATAATGTAATTACAATCAAAGGGGATCTGAGTAGGAATACTGATAAGAAATGGGGATTTTGATAACATTGGACATCACCAGAAAACTTGTTGGTGTATGAAAAAACCAAGGATTTTGTCCCTCACTTTTGACGTTGTTTGACCAGACCTGCAAGGCCCCAGAGGTCAAAATAAACTCCCTTATTTTATAGAAAGGGACAGAACCAAGAGACTTCACAGCCCACGTGCAACAAGGAAACAAATTTCAAAGGTGTTATTTGAAGAGGCTTCAGGAAATTCAATTTCAGTGGTCCCCATGAATACATATCTTCTAAGGGAGGTTTGTTTTGATGATACCTTTGCCCCAACTTTCTTTTTAGTTCTGCAGAAATATTTGTTCGGGGTTTTTTTGCTTTGTTTGTTTATTTTTTTTATGGAAGGTTTCTGTTCAATGATTACTACGAGCCCTTGAACTCCAAAGGACACAAATTGCCAGGTCCAAGTGTGTCTGTGGAAATCATGATTGATGGACAAGGGAATAAGCTCCAGCCTCCGCCCTGGGTTAGAGATAAAGCTGAAGTCTTGAGAAAACGTGAATTGTTTGCTTGTGGAGTCAGGACGGGTCCAAGGTGTCAGGAGGAATGTCTGGGTTGTTTCCCCTGATTTTTATGACTCTTTTCCGTGCCAGTGTTTGAATGGAGCAGGTGGATTTCAGGGAATTAAAATCAAGTCTTGCTCAAGTAGCGGGTTCAGCAGGAGAGAGAATTTAGTGAGGAATCAAAAAATAAAATAAGTAATAATAATAATAATAATAATAACCCCAAAATAAAAAATAAAATAAAAAATAAAATTATATAACATCCTATAAAATTATATAAAATTATATAGAGTTGTATACAACTATATAAAATATAAAATACACACGTGTGACCATGGTAGTCAGCAGTGATGGAAAGCTGCTCCTGTAGATAAAAGAATTGGGTAAGGGGAGAGAGAGCTGGCAAAGGCAAACTCTTGAGCACTTTATCAGGAAAAAAAAGGAGCTGGATTGGCTGTCAGAAGGGGAGAGAATGAGATTAGAAAATCAAATGGCAAGGCCTCTCCTGCTCCTCTTTGTCAGGGTTCAGCTGGGCGTCCCTCTGAATTTATATTGGCATTTTCTTTGGACATGTGGAGTAACTGTAAAATGCAGCTGATACTGAATTGTTGGGAAATTTCCCTTAAAATGGGGGGACTATATCCTAATTCCCAAATACAATTACTTCAGAATAATTTGGGATATAAACCAGGTCCTAAATAGTCAAACCCACAAACTCACCATCTTTTCTGTGCCAGGAAATGCCACCATAGCTTATTTTAAAGTTTGCAGAAGTCCTGATGTTCTAAAACTCGACAAAAAAAAATTAAAAAATCCTTGTGTTATGCAGCACCTCAGACTTAATTAGAATACAAAAATGAACTTCTGGGAAAGGCCTACAAATTTCCCTCGGCCACTTTTTTATTGCCTTCCCAATATGTAAAAATAAATTCCATTTTATATTTGCAAAAGGTTATTTAAGATCACCAACAAGTCAAAAAACGAGCACTTGTTTCACTGTCTAGGCTGTGCTACATTTAGTCCATTTTCCTCCTGCTGGTGAAGGACTGTGACAAATTTGAACCTAAAAATAGTGGCACAATGAGTGAAATAACACAAAAATGATACCAGGAGCCTGCCACGGATCTCTCTGGCCAGTGCCTCAAATGTGTAATTGTGGGGGAAGAGCCTTCAAAGGACTCCAACTGCTTAGAAACTCCATGGAAAGCTCTGGCTGTAGGGAAAGGAAAATTTTCTGCTTCACCTGAATTATTGCTCCATAGTTTGGGATTTTATTTAGTTTCAATTCCACCCTGATTTTTTTTTGTCTGCATGTATATTTTAAAATAATGAATTTTGACTCGAGCTAAAAAACACAGACAGGTTAAAACCTCATAAAAGATAGCAAAAGGCTTTTTTCCCCCCTCTTTTGTGATCAATATCACCCACATGCTAATATTAAATACAGATTCTTGTTCAGTTCTCCCACCCAGAAATTGCTGGAGGCTTGGAGTTTATTCTACAGCATTCCTTTTCTTCTAATGGCATCCATTTCTAGCACATTTTCCGAATGTTTAGGGACTAACTCTGGTTCTGGATAATTTTAGGACAATTAAATGTATGAAAATGTAGAGTTATGGAATTATTCAGGTTGGAAAAGAGCTTTGAGATCATCAAATCCAACCCTCAACCAATTAACGGTTACATTGGTTACAGCTCAACAAATTAACAGCAAATTAAACCTTGTCCCCAGGTACCACATCCACAGAGAGGGGCTGGAGCCCCATCCATCCGCATGGAATTTCACCAGAATTGAAATAAAAATTGCATTCCCTCTTTTTTTTTTTTTTTTTCTGCAAGGAAAATATTTCTGCGCAGCGTGAAGAGCATTTGTGTGGCAAAATTGCATCAATTCTCCCCTCATTTCCAAGGGAAGGAGCAGGTAAGTGGGCAAAACTTTATGGGACCTTCAGAAATCAGATTTTTTTTTTCCTTCTTTCATTCATCCTCGTTAGTGTTAAAGCCTCCAGTGCCCCTCTCCAATTGCCAGGTTGATTGAAAAATGCACATTTTGATAAAAACACTGTCTGTTGCCTCCTCTGGCTCTTAGGTCCTAATTCCTGGGGGAAAAAAAAAAA
>VYXD01005445.1:163958-199929 GCA_013397195.1 Hylia prasina
TAGTTTATTCTATTTTTGTGTGTATATATATATCCTTATATTCCCTAAATAGTTTAGATAGTTATTCTCCCTTTATAGAAACTATTTTTATAGTTTACACAGAAATTCTGTCTTTACAGGAACTATTTTTATAGATTGCTTACACAGACATCCTGTTTATAGAAATTATTTTATATAGACCATATAAACTCTATTTAAAGAGTTCTGTCTATGTGTTATGTATAGAAATGGGTGATATTTATACAGATGATATTTTTATTTTTAANTTCATTATTATTTTTGTTGCTATTTTCATTTTCATATTTTTATTTTTACCTGTGAGATGCTCTGTCTCGGGAGGGCTGGGTCTGGCTCCAGGCCAGGAGCTGTGGCGGCGGCGTGGGGTTCGACCACTGCTCAGAATTTTGTGTCCGTAGCCAAGCCCAGCCTGGTCCTGGAGAGGCTCCCAAGCAGCTCAGGGCTTTGCAGAGTTTCCATGGAAGGTCTGAGGGCAGCGAGGATTTGATTTCCTTTTCCAGAGCCATCTGCAAGACGGGCAGGGAACAGCTGCTCCTGCAGCAGGTGCCAGCTCCCAGATTTCCTGGGAGAGAAGCTAACCAGGTTTTAGGAGGTCTGGCTGTCAGATCAAGATTGTCATTGGATGTTGCTGGTTTTGCTCTATTAGGCAGGCACTGTGTTTATTAAAAATTAGAAGTTAAACACCTGGAACAAAGTATCTCCCTCAAAAAAAAAAAAAAAAAGATTGTGTGGGGACGGGGAATGGTCACAGAGGAGAACCTGCGCTGGAAGTCTGTGTGATAAAGGCAGGTTCTGATCATATTTGAAGAGTTTAGTCATAATTTCATCTGGGGAAACAAGGGGAGAGATAAAAATAGATAAATATGAGTAAGCCGCTGGTCTGAAAGGCAAGGAAGCAGCTGTGGTGCAGCAAACCACGGGCAGGTCTCATCTGACAGGGTGGAATCCAGAGCAGGCATTAAACACTGCAGTTGTGTATTCAGGCTGGTTCAGACAATCCTGTTTATGGGAAGAATTAACAAATTCTGGAGTCCAACTTCCAGTGTAGACCCAGTGCTTTGGACTGGAGCAGCTTTGTTGGATGATTCTGCTGCTCCTCAGGGTGGCTGAAGATCTTCAGTCCCAATATCCTGTTGATTATTATTCTTTTAAATACATTTTCTGGTGCTTTGCTTCTAGTTCTCCAAGAATCCAGCATTTCATTTATGTCCTTTTTTCCTTTGTAAAGACAAACTTTTCACAGCTTTCTCTAATTCGTGGAATTATTTCATTTGTCTTCCAGGTTCAAGGGATCACCCGGAGCAGTTTCAGACCATAACCAGGTAACTGAGGTTATTGATTTCCACTAATCAGCCTTCCAGATTACAGAGGCCAAAGAAAACACTGTAAAATAGAATATTTTTATCTCCAACACTCATCCAGACTCAAATGAACTAAAATATTTCGCTCAGAGAATCTATGGGCTGATGATTTCACAGTTAATGGAGTCCCCCTTTACAGAAATGTAATTAAATCAAAGGAAGTTCTTGTTTTCATTCCCACATTTTTCAGTAATAATGACAATAAATACATTAATTTGTTATCATCCTAATTCACTGAATTGTCACATCCTTTTATTAGGTCAAATCAAAGATACTGCACCGAAAAGAACAGATCTATCAAAATCTGACATTTCAGTTTTGTTGATCTTCTGAGAAATATTTATCTGGTAAACATTGATGAACGTTCTGTCTGTTTTAATCATCATTCTCAGCTCTCTTGGACAAATATTTCAGTGACTGCTGTGGCTGAAATGCAGATAAAAAACCCCTGATAATCTCTCTGAGGGTGTTCATAACCCAATTACTCGGGGCTTGGAACCTTCCCATTGAGCTTTTTTCAGTCCCAGAACAGAAACTACTCAAAGCTGAAGGTCTGGATCAAATAAGTTCTACTTGCGTTTTATTCTATAAATTGCAAGAGTTTTTTGGAATATTTTCATTTTGAGACATTAGGGCTAATTTCTCTCGGAGCTCACTTATAAAATGATGTTAGAAACAGTTGTAACAACAGAATATTTGATACTGAGAGTTGCCTGGAGGCTTGGAAATGATTCAGTGGAGGGAGTCAGTTTCCCAAAAGAAAAGAAGCTTTTCTTTTTTTATTTTTTTTTTTCCAACAGAATCTAAAGGTCAGCCCATTTCAGAAATATTTTAGTTATTAGTGGAGATGCTTAAAAGCTTGAAGGAAAAATGTGAATGTGTCATTCCCAGCACAGAGTTGCCCTCCAGCTCATTTGATTTTAAGATGGTCTCACTTTCATGATATTGTACAGAAGATTTGAAGATAGAAATGTCACAACCAAAGGAATTCATTATCCCTGTCCTTAAATTTGGGTGGAATTCCGTGCATTTTTACATCCTGAGTAGGGGTTACTTGAACACTGCTTCGTCTGGTGATAGTTGAACCAGCAAAAACGAGACCAAACACAGCTTTTGGGAAATCCATTTTAGAACCAGGTTTTTTTACAACTCCTGCCGCAGTGTTGTGATGTTTAAAGTCGTTGTTTTACCAGAATTTGTAAGAAATTCAGCAGAGCACTAATTCCACGAGCCTGAACCTGCTTTTTTCCACAGCTGTAACTCCTTTTCCTCTGGAGACTTTGGAAATGATGCTGTTCCTGAGGCTGAATGAAGAGCTCTCCAGGGAATACAGGCATTTTATCTGGGAGTCAAAGGAGAGGATGGGGAGGGTTTCCTCTGCAGGAACAAAAGTCTGAGGCAGGTTCTTGAGTTCACTGAGCTGTGCTTAAGAAGAATTAATTTCTTAGGAAATAATACCTGAAAAGCGATGCAAACAAACAACTTATTGGGAAAAAAAAAAAAATACTTTACCTGTGATCTGAGAATTAGATCTGCTTCAGTGAACCTGAGCAGGTTCTTTTGTTATTAATGCCTCCTGACTAATTTAGTTGCTAATACCTGCTAATTCCATTTTTATCAGCTTGGAAGAAAAGCCAAACCCCGTCATGAAAACGCTGCCTGTAGCCAAATAAACTCTCTGGTGACACATTTAAAACGGGTTACACGAAACTTCAAGCTCGGTGGAGATTAAAAGGAAATGGGAAAATTCTCTGAGAGTCACGAAGGGTCTCAGTGCTCAGCAGCACCCAGGGAAACAAAACTTTTGGGTTCTGGAATAGATGAAGGACAGAGGATGATGTGCCAGGGCCTTCCCATCCTCACAGCCAAGAATTCCTTCCCAATATCCCGTTTATCCCTGCGCCTCACAGCCAAGAATTCCTTCCCAATATCCCGTTTATCCCTGCCCCTCACAGCCAAGAATTCCTTCCCAATATCCCATTTATCCCTGCCCCTCACAGCCAAGAATTCCTTCCCAATATCCCGTTTATCCCTGCGCCTCACAGCCAAGAATTCCTTCCCAATATCCCATTTATCCCTGCCCCTCACAGCCAAGAATTCCTTCCCAAAATCCCGTTTATCCCTGCGCCTCACAGCCAAGAATTCCTTGCTCAAATCCCATTTATCCCTGCCCCTCACAGCCAAGAATTCCTTGCTGAAATCCCATTTATCCCTGCCCCTCACAGCCAAGAATTCCTTCCTGAAATCCCATTTATCCCTGCCCCTCACAGCCAAGAATTCCTTCCCCAAATCAGGCCTTTCCTGACTTTCTCACAGCCATTCAGACCCACCACAGTTCATCTCCTCGAAAATAAATTCACCACCAGTCAAAGCTGGCAGCTCTGTTTATAGCCTGCAATTACTGCAGGCCCCATAAATGTGGATGGAATTAAGTGTTCATATCTGTCTGCATGAGGAGTGCAAGAGCACATCAATGCTGAGTGTTATTATATGAAGGTAATTATTGACACAAGTCTTCGGCTGGATCTTAATGTATTTATTAATTATTCCTTTACAGTCGCTGCTGCTCTCCCATTGTTATGATTTTGTTCTTTGTTCAGCTGGTAGGTGATAACCTTGAAAGAGACACTTGTAATAATAAACTCTGGACACTGGTTTTAAATGTGGAATATGTGTTTAGAACATCACTTACTAAGCCTGGCACTCATCACTATTGATTTTTCCAGGAAATAGAATTTCCCTCATATGATAGCACAGGAATAAAAGAGGAAGGACTGAACATTTTTTAGATTTTTCTCACTCAGCAAATTATATTGTTACATTTCCTTTGTCCCTTCTAATCAGAAATGAAAGTGTACAGAGTTTGGTAACACCTAAGTATTGAAAGTCACAATAATTTTTTTGGAAGTTTGACTTGGAATAAAAGGATTTAGGGTCAGATAAACACTCTACCACGAGCTAAATTAAGGGATTTTTTTTGCTGGATACCAGAGCCAAGGAAGCAAAAATCACGGAGCAAACTTCCCACAGTCAAAAAACCATAAGCAACCTGTCAAATGTAAGTAAAAAGGGGAAAATTAGACAATGTTGGGATCTACAAACTGGAGCAACGAGGCAGAAGAGTGAGAAAATTAATGCCAACACCTCACAGAAATTACCAGTGGCTTCAGCTGAGTTTCTCACAAGTAAATGTCAGCTGAGCCAGAGGCAGAAAACACCTCTGGAACTTGAATATTAAAATTACTTTGAAGGCAAATACCTCAAATACAGGGAGAAAGGTGCCAGACTTGGAAATTGAGTAAAGTATTAATGAGCAACAGCTGAGGAGAGGCAAAGCAGGGCCTGGAGTTCTCCGTGCTGATGTTCCCAGCCCTGGGTTGAATCACTGCCATTTTGGGCAAGATTTCATTTTCATTAACTTCTCTGTTGACACAGACAGATCCTCACCAGGTCTCTTTTTGAATTCCTGTCTTGTTAAGGCAAGCTAGGACCCACAAAAAGCATTTTCCCATATTTCATCTCCTCATTAAAAAGCTTTCAGTACGCTTTAAAACTGCATTTCTGAATTTTCACCGGCATCATCCATCTTTTTCCCAAAAAAATGTATTTTTCCCAGGAAAATTCATGTCAGGAAGATTCCCAAACCCTGGTGAGAGCTGACATGGTTGAGACAATAAAGTTGTAGCCAGAAAGTTACAGACTGCTGGAACTGTTGGTCCAGCATTGAAATTCCTCTCCTCAATCTCAGCCCTACTCAAACCCTTCTGTTTAATTCTCTTTTTCTTTTTCTTTTTCTTTTCCAGGTTTTTGTCCATTTGGCTGGATGAATCCAAAAGGGAGGAGGTCAAACAGCACCTTCTATGCTCGCTCTGGTCTTTGCTTTCTGGTAGGATTGGCTGGGTGTGTGGGAAAGAGAAAATGGGGATTTTTCCACTGCCACAAAAGGCTGGGATTGAGGTTTTTTTCCACTTAAAGACTGTTTTAATTAGGACTTGAGTGGCAGAAATGCCTTTAAAATTATCCTAAATAAACAATAAGGACCTGTTTTAATCCCACATCTACAGCAGGGTGAGTCAGAAGCCCAAGTTAACGTTGATTCTACTTTACTGTGTCTTTAATTATTGTGACCCAGCATCACTCCCACAATAATCAATCAAAATTGGAAATACGACACAAATTAATCTGCTACTGTGGTTTTTCCCTTGTATTTCAGAGTTTATATAACACAACTCTCATAATACCTTCAAGGGAAGGAAAAAAAAAAAAAAAGAAAGAAAGAAATAACAGGCAAGAAATAGATGTCTTGGTCTTTCATCTAAATTTAATGAGAAAAAGAGTTGCACTGAAATTAGAGATGTGCTGAACTATCCATAGGAGATTCCAAGCCATTATTACCCTGCTCACCCTGCTACTTATCTTCAAATGCACACACCAGCAGCAGAAAGGATTTAGGTTACATTTTAGTAATCCAAATCTTGTAGGTACTGGGGTTTAGTGAAACTGGAGCACTCGTTGCTATAATTTTGCAACAACAACCAAAAAAAATCAGTATTTAGTGAAGTGAGAGGTCTGGCTTTAATGCACAAAAGGAAGGAGTTGGGGGCTGTGGCAGCGAGGTTGGAGTGTCACTCTGGATTGCCAGCCCTAAAGCTGAATTTCCTTGGGTTTGGGGATTTGTCAAGTATTTAAGAGCGTTGAAATGTAAACTTTCTTCTTGATGATACTCAAACCTCTGTAAAACAGCCTTTAAAGAAGGGGAAAATGCAGGAGGAAGAAGCAAAATCAGCAAGGCTGGTGTGGCTGTGGGTAGGAACAAATCCTCGTCTTGCATGGCCAGAGTGGGATTTACACATTCCCTCCTCACCATGGATGAGGAGGAGCTGGGATCTCTCAGGAGAATTTTGGCCTCTCTCTGCCTCAGTTCCCTGGAGCAGCAACTGGAAAAGCCTCTTTTTTTTTTCTGGTGGTAAAACTGCAATTTAACTGAAATGCAGCCATTTGAATATTATGATAACATGGCCCTGGTGTCTGAATCTCATTGATCAAAAGTAATAACTGTGATGGAAAAATTAATTGGAAAAATCATTATCAGAGATACAAAACCTACATCTATTTCTCTATTAATCAAAAATCTCTATTTCTCAGTAATCCAGCTTATTCTCACTACAATCCCTCTATTAATGGTGCCGTGTGGAAGGAGGAGGCATCACTGTGCAGGACACAAATGTGTTACGAAAACAACATTTTGTGGCGTGCAGAAATGTTGAGGATTGGTTCTAAAGCTGCGAAATTCAACAAATTCTGGGCACCAGCAGATTTTAACAGTGACTTTAACTGAGTGCAGCTCCTCCTTTATCCAGGTCCCCTCGGCAATGAGCTGGGAGCTCCTCAGCCGCCGATTAACTCAGGTTACCACAGGGGTCCCCCAATTAATAAAAATCAGAATCCAGAGGTGCTGCCAGACACAGAGCTGCATTTCTGATGGCAAATCCCTGACTTGGAGCTCTCCCAGTTGCTGCTCTCCCTGTTCCACCTCTCCTGCTGGGCTGGGCTGTGGAGACAAGAGTTCACCCCTCGGTGGAATAAGTTACTCTCACTGAATTTGAAATGGGTGACATCCCTTTGTTCATCTTCATCTAAATTCAGGTGGATATGCAATTAAAAGGGCTGTGTTAGCTGGAAAATAAATCCTCCCCTGCCTCTAAATATCTGACCCTGCCAGGCAGTGGTTGGAGCACGAGAGAAATGTGAGAAATAATCACCGAGGGCAGGAATTGCTACAGAGGAGGGTAGAAAGCAGCAGAGAGATTTTTGTTGTGTTTCCACCAGCATAAACAAGTCCTCAGAGTGGGTAGGAATTAGGTGGAATTAAAATCCCTGCAAGGGTTCAAGGCCAAGCTGGATGGAGCAACCTGGTTTAGGGCAAAGTGTCCTGGCTCATGGCAGGCCTTGGAATTTGATCATATTTACGATCCTTCCAACCCAAACTATTCTCTGGCTCCATGATTTTATGATCTGTGATATATTTTGCACCAAAGCCATGCAAAATCAGGGGGGGTTTTTTAAATTGTTTTTCATTGTTTGTCTAAAAGCTACAATGAGGATGAGCCAGAAATTGTGTTTTAAATATCTTTTTGGGAAGTTTTTGCGTCTCTGTATCCTACACACCTATTCTTCCAATTCAGGATCTTACTGCTTGCCTGAGACTCAAGATTTATATCATTAATTCTCCAAAGTGAACCACTTTGGGTTCAGTTGATTCTGCACTTAATTGAAGTTTGAGTAACTAACGACACAATAAACCAGTTTGTTATCCATAAATAGAGGGTTTTTTTCTCCTGCTTCATGCACTGGAATGAACCGCAGAGACAGGGTTATATTTCTTCCAGGGAAAATAGAATTTGGAGTGGCTTTGGGCAGGTAGAGATTTGTGGAGAGGCAGAAACATCCCTGAACATTCACTGCATGGACCTTTAAGGCCTCTCACTTTCTGTGCAAGAATTGGCTCAGTGGCTTCTAATTTGAAATCATTACTCTCAATTTTCAAACAGCAGCCAGCAAATATCACCCACATCAGCCTTTGTAGAAATCTTCCACGTATTTCCCACCAAACCAAGAGTTTAAGAAGCAATTAATTGCTGAAATGATGCAGAGCTATCTGCAATCAGCATTTTGAGACATTGCAACAAATTCAATTCAGAAGAAGAATAAAGTGGAGCTGGTGAATATTCCTAAATGGGCCTGTTTAAAAACTAATCAAAATAAAAACAATAAAAAGCCAGAGTGAGATATCATTTGTAGGAGGTCTGGAGTGACAGTGAAAAGGGTGAGCTGCCAATTTTTCAAGTTGAATTATAGAACTCTTACTTGTAAACTTTCTGCACCAGAATAAACTGAAAATTAAGCCACAGGGAAGCATTTTTGGGGTGAGGTGGAGAATCCCCTCTCTCTCCCTCTGCCTTGAGACATTCCCAGGTCATTTCCAGGACAATTCCTGAGCTTCTTGGAAATAAAGGACTCAAAACAGGCAACTCATTAAGTATTCATATGCTATGGCAGTCTCTGCACGTGATATTTTCATTATAACTCTTATTTATGTGGTAAATTACAGCTTAAACCTTTTGTGATCTGCATGCCAAGGAACTGGGATGAAGGCAGCAATGTTAGCCATGACTTAGAAAGCCCAAATCAATAAATTAATACAGTTTTAGAAAGAAATTGCACCTGGCTCTTTATTGGGAAGGACCAACTGATGCCCACTGGATGCAGGATGCCCCTGGAGTATCCTCTTTGGATCCAAGCACTGGGAAAGGAAATCACTTCTTCTTCTTCTTCAGTCTGCAATAACATAAACATTTATCTAAATGATAGATGAGTTAAGCAAGTTTCCAGCAGAGCTTTGCAGGCTCCGGGGTGGACAGGGGGTTTCTATTGGCTTTGTTTCCAATTTACCCCAAGGAAACAAATCCCATTTTTCTCCCCCTGCAGCTGAAAATTCTCCTGAATTCCAGCAAAGGCGTGCCTTTGCAATAAATCCACGGACTCCTGAATCTTTCCTGGTCTTGCTTGACAAATTTTAACAGCTTGGAAACACTTTTTTATTGCTTCAAAGGTTTGTGTTTGCCTCTCAGTGCTCAGCCTTTGCCCCATGAGGAGCTGCCACCTTCAGTTTTTCCATGACTTGTTGGGAAGCAGGAAAACTGGGATTCCTTCCAGCTTGCCATGAAAGAAAGGAAAGTGTCCCCTGGTAATTCTAAAGTGCTCTTAAAAATGTTGGTTTCCCAAATATTCCTGCTCAAACCTAACTGCTGGGTTTATCAGCAGGGACTTTGGGCTTTGGAAAACAAAGCCCAAAGGTTTCAAATCAACTCTCTGGGAAGGCTTGGGATGGGTTCAGGCGTGGTGGGAATGCTCAGGAGATGAAGATGAAGGCAAGATTTTAGAGATGAAGGCAAGATTCCCACCAAACCCATTAGGTCCTGGCTGGAGGAAATTGCTGTGGTGTTTAACACTTGTAGTTCTGCCCAGTTCATTAAAATTAAAGCTTTGTCTAATTAAGCAATTCTTTCATTCCGTTTGTCCCCAGTTCAGCTGGTTCTAAACCCAAGGTTTTGCTTGGAAGCTCTTGGTGATATCTGAATATTTCTCCTCATGTCTCTGCCTATATTTATCTGCTCTTGTGGTAAATCCTTCAGGTCTGAATCTCCTGAATCCATTATCCAGGCTGCACTCGTGGAATCCAATTCAATAATTCAATACTACTCAAAAAAAAAAAAAAACCAAAAAAACCCGACCTATTTTTAGAAGCTCAGTTCCTCATTCAGCTTTTTCTGTACAGCCAACTGCAGCTGGGGATCATTTTTCATATTTCCCTATCAGTGTTTTATCAGCTTTTTCAGTTTGGGATGTTAATTGAGCTGAATTAATTCTTACCAACACACTGAGGAAAATGTTACACCCAGAGTTTTATAAATGGTACCGCTCTAATTATTGACATTTTAATGGATTTATGTTCTAGATAATATATTTGACCTCTAACCTAAAAAGTGGGGATTGATGTGGCACAAGAAAATAGAATTTCATGATACAGCAGCAAAACGAGACTGATATTTTGTTAGAAGTGTTTGCACATGAAATGTGCTCTGAAAGTTAATTTTATTACTAAATTGGTATACAAAGCTGAATCCCCAAAAGGGAGCTCAGCTGTCAATTCTTCAAGCACAATGCTACAACTAAAAATAAAAAATTCAATGTTCACATGAAATTTCTTGGCTTGAAGCGTGCAGAGCAGATTGTGCAGCTCTTCTTGCTCATGAATACTAATTTTACATGTAAACATTTCCTTATTCTGGGCGGGATTGTTCTTCCTTTGCCCCTCACAATCCCTGTAAAACTGGAAAGTAGGAAATTATCTCCCTTACAAAGGGAGGCTGGAAATAGGATGAAGGGGTCTTAGAAGTAAATTGTGTGTCCAGTGGTGCCTTTCAGCATCCCTGTGCCAGGGATTCCTGCTCCCATGGCATTGCTTGGCTCCCTGCAGTCACTGGAAGCCCTGCAGAGAGAGAATTTGGGGTGAATTGGGCCCACGGGGTGAAATATTAGCAGTTCATTTGTGTTTTGCATCGATTTAAAACCAAGAATGCCTCTGCAGTTAGGGAGATTTAACCAGGTGATGGGCAAGGGAGAAGGGGGAAGATCAGGCTTTAGCTAAGGCTGGTCTTTTCTACCAGCAGGTAACGGGATGAAAATGAATTTGTGTCTGAGATTTGGGGGACAGCAAAAATAGCTTTTTATTAATTAAGTACCTCTAGCACAGCATCCTTCCCATGGAAAAAAAACCTACAGTTTTCTCTTGGAAAGATGAAGTGTCCAAGGCCAGGTTGGACAAGGCTTGGAGCAACCTGGTCTAGTGGGAGATGTCCCTGCCCATGGCAAGGGGTGAAAAATAAGATTCCATTTGGCACTCTGCACCTACAGACGGAGCTTGCTTTGGTCCCTTGTTCCTCATTTAGGTTTTCCTGCTGTGTTACATTCCAGGAGTACCCCTGGGCCATAAAATCCTTGTTTTCCTGTCACAGGAGTGCTGTGATTCCCAGCCAGGTGTGGATACACTCCCTGCATTATTTATCCTTCCAGGAGCATGGAAATCCCTGCAGCCCCTTGCTGCTTCAGGCTGAGACCTGATTTAGATTGGCACAGAAAGACTTTTTGTTGCTGTTTCCTTCTGCAAATAATCCCATTCTCCTGCAGACGTTCCTTTATTAATTCAGCTGTTCCCCAAAGTCACCTTCTCCTCTCTGCTGGTTGGGTTCTTCCACTACAAAAAAAGAAACTTTAAAGTGTCGTGAGTTTATAGTTTGTGGTTGGTTTGATGTGGCTGCATTTGTGTAAAAGCAATGGTGCAGCACCTGGTGGAGTGGCCAGGACACTAAAAATGTGTTAAATCCCAACCCAGGGGAGCTGGGCTGTGTGCTGGATGATCTTGGAGGTTTTTTCCAGCCTTCATGATCCTGCAATTGTCGCATCCCCCACCTGCCAGCTCCACCCTTCTGCCTTGCCCTGGAACACCCACCTGGTACGTGCAAAATTGGTTTTTCAGGTGGGATTTTAGGTCTTCAAAGGTGCAGGAGGACTTTGCTGAGCACACAGGCATTTATTTTTCTTTTAGATCAACTGAAGAGTCTCTTCCCCAGCTGTGAAAAGAGTAATTCATCTCCACGAGTGTTTGGGTTTTCCATCTGACCCCGAAGTCAGGGAAGTCCCTCCTGTGGGAGCTGAAAGCAGGAGCTGCACATCCCAACATCATCCCAGCAGCAGAACGCTCTTCCCTGGCATTTTAAGCTCTTCTCTGACAGCTCATCAGGCACCACGAGCTGAGCATTTTGAAGCCAGAGCTAACAGGAGAAGCAGCGTCTTTGCACGGTGCCGTTAGGAGATGACATTTCCAACAGAGAGCCAAAGACTTATTAAAATTTGATGGGAGCTTCAGGAGCCTCTCCAGAGTGAATCATCCCCTCTTCCAGCCAGGCTCTGTGCTGACTCCCAGGCTGGCATCTCCCAGTCCTCTGAATTTTAGGAGTTTTATGAATTCACGATTACAGAGTGTCAGGAATTCAAGGACCAGCTCGCCACGGAGCACGATTTGGATGGGAACATTAAAAATTCCTGCCTGGAGTTGTTCTGGCCCAACAGTGAGAGCAGAGCTGCTGTTTGCTGGTGGAGGGGAAAGCAATTAGAGGAGAGGCTGCTGCTCAGAGCTCCTGCTCTCAGTTGTTGCAGGTTGCAAACATGCTGAGAGCTGTTTATCTGAGCAGAGACTTACAAAAAGGAGTGATATTCATACATTTGGGTCAGTGACAATTTTATGTAGAGCTGTGAAGTGCTGCTGGTTTGATTTTGTTGGGGTTTTTTTTTTTGCCTCCCTGGAATCATGGGCTGGAGCAAAAACAAATTGCTGCAAAGAGAAGCAGCTGCCAGAGAGGTCAAAGAGTAATTTCTGTGGCCAGATATGATCAAGTGGTGTTGAGAAAGAGGTGGATAAAGAAGGAAATTGTGCAGTGCCTTTGTTTCCAGAAGAAGAGCTGATTAAGATGTCAGCTTGTTCTGCTTCCATCTTCATTTATTAAATTGTCAGCTTCTATCTGTCCCACGGGATCTCCCCGTAGTGAATCTTCTCTACAGAGGGAGATTTCTGGAGCTGAGTTTGATATTTCAGACTCAGCTTCCCATTGAAATTGTACTGATTTCAGGGCCTTAAAAATGGGGATAAAAAGCAGCACATTTGATCTCGGCCTTTGTCATTCATCACACAGGATTTTTTTGGCCAAAGCTTTGAGATCAATCCTTTGGTTTCACATTCCATCAGTGTCATGTAAAACGCATCTCTCAACTTTCAAGTGACTTTGGCTTCCCTTCAGGCACTTCAGGCTGACTCAGGACAGGACCCTGCATGGAAGAAGTTTTGGTTGTCACTGCAGCCCTCACTCCTTCTCCAGACTGACCTGGACCCACTCTTGGAGGTGTCAGGTCATAGGCTGGACTTGATGATCTCCAAGGTCTTTTCCAGCCTAGTTCATTCCGTGATTCATCCTCTTGTCAAGTGATTTTCCAAGGGAAAAAGCAGGGAAACGATGGCTTAAGTTTTATCTCCCACAGGTTCTGTGCTGCCCAGGGTGCAGCTCTGAGCTCACACTCAGTGTCACTCAGCTCTGCACAGAGCAGGGACACAAAACAAATCCTGTTCCTGCTGCACACCAAGGACAACTTTCAGCCCAGCAGCACAAACAAGGGTGGCTGGAGGGAGGGACAAGCAGGATGGGACCTCACAGCCTGGAGCTGGAACTGGACAATTCAACCCCAAAAATGCAAATGGACCAAAACTTATCAAAGTGTGAGACCTGGTGACCTTTTGTCCATTTTGTGACCATTTTGTGACCATTTTGGGTGCACCTTCAGTGTAGCCCAGGCCAGGCTCTTGTCCTGCCCACGGTGTAGCCAAAGGCCTTTTAATAAATCTTTACTTTATTCTCCAGCTCAGCCCAGTCTCTGTTCCAGCTCAGCTTCCCAAGGCACCAGCCACCCCAGCCCACCTGGCCCTAAATCAGCCTCGCTGTGTTCTCGTGGTGCATCCTGTGATCATTTTCTGTGTGGGAGGGCCGTGCACAGACCAGAAATGTCTTATCAGACAAGTATCAATCACCAAATCCCTGGTCCTTGCTGCACTACAGGTGTCAACAACAACCCTTGGCCTGAGGGGGAGATCCTCTGGCTCTGCTTTAGCTGACCTGATTTATCCCTTCCAAGGTGAGATCACACCAAAAGCATGTAAAGCCTAATGAAAGCAGCACCTGGATCTGTGAAAAGGTGCAAAAGCTCATTTAGTTGATTGAAGAGTCTTCAGTTTGCAAACACCTTTATTGCACTCAACAGGGGCCTGGCCCAGGCCCACCCTCTGGAAATAAAACCCCTGATTTGTGTTCCCTGTCCCCTGAGACGTGGTGGAACCTGACTGGGCCCAGAGCTGCAGCAGAGCCTGCTCAAAGTCACAGCATCCTTGAGCTTTCACTGCCTCCCTGTTATTATTGCTGCTGTTATTAGACTTTGTAATGCACTCAGCTCCCAAGTGCTCCCTGCTATTGCTGAGATTACACAATCCTTCAAGGAATTTTAAAGACAGCTGTTTTGTGCATGCTCCAAAGGAACAGGGAGGGGGAGAAGCTGCTTTTTGCACTGCTAGGCAGCGTTGCTGTACAGAACTGAAGTGTGGCTGATGCAGAAAAGACCTACAAGATCTCCAGTGTACAGCAGGAGAAGGGAGGGGCAGCTCTTCCCAGAAAACCTGTCCTGCTTGGAAAACCTGACTTGGAGAGAGGTGCAATGAGTTTTTTCTTTGGCTCAGTAACCAGGGTGGAGAGTCCAGAGCCACACGAATGTGGCCAGAGAGGTCTCAAAAGGTCAAGTGGTGCCACAACACGATACAAAAGAACTTCACCAGGGCGATGCAGGATGAGCAAAGCAGGAAAAAGCCCCGAGTTGATTTACAAAACTCAATTTTATACATCTCCAAACGTGCCTGTGGGTTGGAGGATGAAATCCCACCTCCCAAACCACACTGGTCAAGACAACTGTCAATCAACTTTCTCCTCCTACCTAAAAATATGTAAACAAGGAAGGACAGTTGGGAAAACAAAGCTGTTGTTTATAGTAAAAAGTGGGAGAAAGTAAAAATTCTGACTCCAGTGTGAAAGACAAATCAGAAGGCCCAGAAAATTCCTCAAAACCAGGGTGACGAAGTGGTCCATGGTGGGTGCTCCCATCTCACCACAGAGCCACATGCAGAACTTCACAGGATGAGAGAATCATTGAGCTTGGAAAAGAACAAAATCATCAAATCCAACCATTCCTTGTTAAATACACATCCTCGATGGAGGCTGGAGAGGGGATGGAGTAGAAAGTGGTGGAGGAAAGGAAATAAGTAACAAATTGTTTAACTGCAGGGTTTGGAGAAGAGGGACTGAGACTTTTATATTTGCAAAAGTTCCTTTGCATTTGAGAACTGTGCTGAATTGTGCGACAGGATATAGCATTGATGGTCCTGTAAACATTTTTAATTGATTTTTATTCCTAGGGGACAGGGAGTTTATAACATCTGAATGTTCCCTGTCTGTCACAAGCACGACTTCTCTAATTTCTTCCAGTTTTCCTTGAGGTCGAGTCTGGAGGGGATTCTTTTATCCCATTTCCAGGGAATTCTGAGGGGCTGCTCTTATCCTGTTTTCAGGGAATCCTGAGGGGCTGGTGTGAGTGTAACTCCAGTAAAACGCTACTGATAGCCCATTTTAAAGGAATTCTGAGGGGCTGCTGTTATCCCATTTTAAAGGAATTCTGAGGGGCTGCTGTTATCCCATTTTAAAGGAATTCTGAGGGGCTGCTGTTATCCCATTTTCAGGGAATTCTGAGGGGCTGCTGTTATCCCATTTTCAGGGAATTCTGAGCGGGCGCTGCTCCCTCCAGCCAGGATGGAGGGCTCTGTTTGGGAGAGGGCTCAGGAGCCCTGGGACCCTCAAAAGCCTCTGGCTGTGGCATTTCAGGGGGGATGTTACCAACCACTCCGAATTATCCTTGGTTTTTGCATCCAGCTTTCTCAGAAACCTCAGGAAAAAGGCAGGTGAAGTGAACTATAATGGAGAATTAGGATTTTCCTCAATCCCAAACTTACCTGCGTGTTGATGCTTTCTTCTTGACCTTGGTCCTTGGAATTGAGGCCTGAGTGCCATTATTTTATATATTTTATTTTACTCTGCTTTGTCAGAGTAAACTGTGACATATCCAGGAGGGAGAATCTAAAAGCTTTCCCTTTGTGCATGGCAAAAGCAAAATGAGGTTAAAAAACCACTGGATTTAAGCTTAATTTTTTTCCCAAAAGCCTCAGGAAGCTGAATGGTAAAGAGGGATCATGGACCCAGGGACTGGGTGGTGCTGATGGCAGAGGCTGGGCTGAGAGAGCACCTCCCAATAAATAAATAAATGTGTGCCAAGGGCATCAGGGGATTCTTTATCCTGACACTTGGGCATTAGGAGAGGTAATAGGCTGAAACAAAAAAGGGGAAGAAAATTTTAGCTTTATAGCAGGGGAAAAAGAATTGCAGCTTGAGAGAAATTTATTGGGCAGTGGGACGGTTCTGGAAAGGAAGTGAGATCAACCTTCTGGTTTGGGAAACTAAAAACTGCGCTGATTAATCCTACAGTGAATTATTACAGTAATTTACCAGCAATTAAAAGGGTAAAATAAGATTTAATGGAATGTAAGAGTTTCACTCTTTCCATGGTTCAGGGAGAGGGTGATTCCCAAATTCTGAGCCCATCAGGCTGCAGGGAAATTAGAGAATCTCATGGAATTGTGTGAGGGTGGAGAAGGGGTGGAGCCAGTGCTGTGACAAGAGGTGACAGCCAGAGGTAGAACACAGGAATTTAAACTGGAATTGTTCTAAGAATTATTTTTTTAATCATGAATGTGGTCAGATATGAGATGATGCTGTGGGCTCACCCCCTTTCCAAGGGGTTAAGGATATCCAGAGGGGCTGGAACAAGTTGGTTTGGCAACACTGGTGGAATAAGTTAAATTGTTTTATTGGGCCTGATGTCTGAAGACAATCAGAGAGAGAAAGGAACCAAACCCATCCCTCTGGCTCGCTGCCAAACAACCTGAATGCTGCCAGAGCAGGATAATAACACCAATTGGCTCATTGTCTTTTTTTCAAAAGCCATTTCCATTCATTCTGTCCCCTAATTGTGGCCCGAGCCAGCTTCCCATGGCTGTGTTTGGGCTGAATTCTGCGTTGCTCCTGCTTTCTGTGCGTGGTTGGAATCTCAGCCTGGAGCACCTGGGAGGCAGAGCAGCCCTGGAAAAGCACGGCAGCAGGGGAATGGTTTGGAAGCAGGGCTCTGCTAACGAGGGGACCCGCAGCAAATGATGGAAGGGGGGACACAAAGCCATGATTGGAGGTGAGGTTCAAACTGGGACGATCCGAGGAGCGCTGAGCACAGCCTGGGGCTGAGGAGCTGGGCAAAACTCCTCTTTCCACTCCTAAAAGTTGCCTTGGAGCTGCTGCTGCTGTTCCAGAGGATGTTCAAACCCTCAGCTCATCATCTTTAGCCGGAATCACAACTAACAGGAACAGCAAAACGTGTGATGAAGGGATTCTGGTTAGACCCCTCTCACTTTTGAAGAGCGAGTATTAATTTTTACAGCCTTTCCAACCTGAGGTTCCATTCCATTTTTTGTGCTCTGCAAGAATCAATAGTTATTCTCTAGATGTCTAGATAGTTATTCTTTAGATGTTGAGTAGAAAATAATTGTCTGGGTGCTGTTTGAAATTGCTGTGTGGGTGAAATGATCGGGAACGACCCCTGGAGAGTCGGTTCAGGAAGGTTTGAATCACCCACTTTGAATCACCACCCTCTGTGCGACCTACAGAGATGAGCAAGGCTTATCTTACATCTTAAATATTTACAGCAAAGATGGAACCATGGCTAATGTCTCAACCTAACAGGTTTTGACACAGTGAAATTAAAGCTGGCTGTGAAATCAGGGTTACGTGGTTGCTTAAACCCCACCAAACCCACTACTAAATGTTCCTGGACCCAGAATGGATGTTCTGGTCAAATTTGGCTTCAGGATTGGCAAATTCTACTAATAGCTTATAGATAAATTAATCCGAATCTGCTGCTTTTCACAGAATTTTGTGGTGCTTGACTCTTCCTGCATTGCTCTGATGCCTGTGCTCCCCTCCAGTCTGCAAGTAGCCATTTATAAATTTGGGATATGGAATGACTCAGTTCATTATTAAAGGATACTGAACCTCAGAGACTGCAGATAATTACTTTTGCATACTATTAAAAGTGTTCGTAAAAACTGACATTATTTTAAGGCTCAACGAGAGGTACACGACTAAAATAGCATTAAAATTTTATTTTTTTCCCCCCTCTCTGCAAATCCAATGACATCTAAAATATGACATTTGGAAGGCAGAACCTCTAATATCCAATAATGCCAGCCTCTGTGTGTGTGGCCGTATTTCTTTGCTGGCTGCAGACAAATGGTTGTCAATGTCACCTTCAGCACCTGCCATCACTTATTAGCAGCTCTGAAATCCTGCTTGGGAAAGTTTTGGAGCATTTTATAGCCACCAGGAAAGTCAATTAATTAGGCTGGGCCGCCACACGTGCGCTGCAATTATTTTGCCATTCCCTTTGATTTTCCGTTGACCAGAAATTTCCAGGCAACTCCTGGAGGCCAATTAAGAAGTTGTAGGATTGCAGATCCCATTCCCGTGGACTTTAGGCTCGGGATTTGCTGCGTGCAACTTTGATTTGTTCATCTGCTTTGTTTTTTGCTCTCGCTGCTGCCATCTGCGTTGCTCTTCAAGGAAATCCCTTCTTTTGAGAGCTCTTCCTTTCAAATTTAGCACACCAAGTTGGAGACACAAAGAGTACTTTGGGAGTGGATTCAGAATCGAACCTTGCTGAGTTCTTAGTTTGAAATTGCTTCTCCTAAATATCCAGCTGTAAAAATTCAGATGTTGCTGTGTTTAGGCTTTTTTACCTCTCTCCATCAGATATCTGCAACCATGGAAGGAGTGGATGTGGCATTTTCTGATGTGGTTTAGTGGGCAGGGTCATATTTGGTCAAAGGTTGGACTTGATGATCTTGGAGGTCTTTTCCCACCTTAACAATTCCAAGACTCTCTAATCACACCCCAGACCAAACTCTAAAATTCTAGTTAGCATTTAGTTCATTCAATAAAATGCATCCCACAACACAGATTATTCAAACAGCATTAATTTTAACCTGCGCCAGAACTGGAGCTCCTAAAGAACACCTAAATAATAATGAATATTTTTTAATACCCACAGCAAAGGCTGTGCAGATATTGCTGTAAGGCAGGAAAGTGTTCCAACCTCTTGGAGGTTTTGTTTTCACCAATCTGTCCAACAGAGTTAAGTGCATATGGTTCAGAGGGGGAACTCTTGAGAGACAAGTGAAAGATAAAAATTTCTGGGCTTGGATTTCCACTGAATAGCAAATGAATTTGGGGACTGGATAAGACGGGGCATGGAACTGGTCTCCGTCTGCACTGTCTGACCCAAATTAGATCAGAAATCAGTGGGCTGTCAGGAGTGAATCACACTGGATGTACCTAATAATAAACTGAGTCCTGACAGGCAGAGGGGGAGAGGGTTTTGAAGCCTTTTTCTGAGGCTACCTAAATCCAGAGGCCAGGCAGAGTTCAGGGAATAAAAAGCAGTTCTATTTATGGAAGGGCCTCCAGGTACACCCAGGGCAGACAAAGCCCCCCAGGGGCTGCACCCAAAATGGGCCCCGGCTCACGGGTTGTCACACCTGGGTAAGTTTGGTCCATTTGCACACCGGGGCTTCATCTCCCAATTACAGCTCCAGCTAATGAAGTCACTGAGCCCAAGTTTCCCCCAAGTCACTTTTGTTTCCATCCCTGGGGGCCTGAGGCAGTGAGGTGTCCTTGATTCCCAGGCCTGGAGAGGAATTGTTGTGTCTGACCCAAATGGGGAAGCAGCAGCTCACACTGTGTGTGGGGTCAGAGTCAGACACTAAAGAGCTGCAGGAGCACAAATGGATGGGAAATATAAAAGCTCAGATCCTGAGGTATCAGTTTCAGATCTGAAATGCTAAAAGGACACAGGAGAGGAGGGAGATGGTCACACGGAGACTGTTCTGAGGATCTGGGCTGAAATCAGCCTGACAACATTCCTGGTAAAGGATTACCCAGACTTTAGACCTTGTGTGGCTGAATGCTGCTTATTTCTGATGTGGTTTGCAATTCTGTTCATTCTCCAACCCGGGTTCTAAGGACATTCCAGGCAGAGTCTGAGTTGTCTCCAGCTGAGCACTCCCCGAGCAGGGGCTACAGGCAGCAGTGGGATCCATCCAGGAGCTCCAGGGACAAATCCCATGGAAGAAACATCAGTGCTCCCGTGAGATGACAGCCTTCACTCCATGGATTTGCCACATTCTCCCTCCTCTGCACCTGCTCCATCCCTCTGGATCCAGCAGCATCACACCCTCTGGTTTGCCAAGTGTTCAGTTACTGTTAAACCACCTCGGAAAGGCTTGGATTATTTAAAAATCCCCCTCGGGTGGGGTCCTATCCATCAAACCCTCTGCCATTCCCAATCCCTGTATCCCCTGCCACACAAATCCAAGAGGAACAGCCTGCTGCAAAGCCCCCAGGGAGGAATTCCTACTCACCAGGAGCAAACAGGCTGGATTATTTTAGTGCTGTTGTCAATAGGTGGCAATAATCTCCTTCCCTGCAGCTCCTTAATGAATGTTTACACTTTTCCACCGCCCGGGTTGGAAATTTTCTCTTCAGTTATTTATATCTGCAAAGTTCTGCATTTCCCCCATTATAATTTTTCATGTCACCACAGGCCAGTGACGGGGGAGGCATGGCACGACATTACTTTATTAAAGCCGACACTTCACCTTGGATCCAATGAGTTTTCATCTGCTGCATTTGCAGCCAGAAGTCATTAGCATTCCGCTCCTGTCCTGCCATCCACTAACCTGCTCCCAAATATTTGCAGGAAATCAGATTTATAAAGTGGTCAGAGAGCTCCAAGGAAGGGAATGTGACGCTCCAGGTTCGTTGAGGTATTCAGAGCATGGAGGAGTCGCAGCAGCGTCGCCGGGGACACCCAGGATTTGCTTTCCTGTCACCGCTCCCCCCTCTGCTCCTGAGTTATCCAGCATGAATCCCAAGCCTTTGGAAACAGGAGTTTTTTCTCCTGCTTTATCAGAAAGGGGTGATGACATTAAGGCTCCTTTCAGATTTGTCCCCGTTGAAGTTCAGGGAGTGAAAACGCATCTTTTGATTTGCTGAACGTGTGGAAACCCCCTCGCACCGAACACGGTCTGGAAATCATTCAGGCAAATCTCAGAATGAACCAGGGTGGCCACTGCCAAGTGCTTTTTGCACGGCTTAATCTGCTTTTCCTCAGGCTGGGTTTTTTTAATCTCGTAAAAGATGCGAACACGATTTTCCTGCCATTTTTGTCCTGTTTCATCTTGACAGCCGTGGCTGTGCCATATTAGCAGTTACTCATGAAACACTTCCCTACGCAGGGCTTGGGAGCATTTTAATGCCACATTCACATCACACTCACAAAGGTTCAGCTGCTAAAGTTGGCATGCAACAGTCACTAATATTTTCCTGAAGTTTTTTTGATGTGAAAAACCAGGATGTTGCTCACACTCCACGGGAATATATTCCGTGTATTAGAATTATATTAGAAATTATTATTATATGTTAATTACTATTAGAAAAATAATTCCATATTTTAGAATTATGGAATCATTAAGATTGGAAAAACCCTCTGGGATGATCAAGAGTTGAGACCATAAGTATATAAATAATATAAATATATAAATAATGTAAGTATTAAGAGGATAAAGTTACCTTGAGATTTGGGATCCTGAACTTTGGGAATGGGGACCAAGGCCAAGGTGCCGTTACAAAATGCACATCACACTGGATGTAGTTCTCATGTCTTTATTAATTGTACTTTATTTCCATCTCAGCCCCTCCCCAGCCTCACAGGGAGCAATTCCTTCCTCACATCCAACCCAATTGCTTCCAGTTCAGCTCATTCATCGTTACCAATCACCTTTCTAACATCCAATCTGAACAATTTTGTTTTTCCCCACCACTAGTCCTGCTGGAGGGCAGGATGTCCCCAGTCAACCCCAGGGCTCATAATTAATATTTTAACAAAGCAGATCCAGGGGCTCCATCCCTGAGCAGCTGGAAATGTTTGGAGGAGGGAAAACACTCAGGGGGGAGCAGCTGCTGGGGTTTAGGAATGCAGGAAGAGCAGCAGGCCCAGAGGTTGGGGTTTCCTTGTCCCAAAGGAAAGAAAATGCTTCCTGCTAGGAGTGAGGAACCCGTTTATCTTCTCTTCTTCAGCCCATCCAACTGCTGGAATCAAGGAAAGGAATCTTCTGTGGGCCTTGCAAGAGGTAAGACTTGTCCAAGGATGCTCTTTGGTCCTTTATAGCTTACACTGGAAATTATTAGAAAAATATTAGAGAATAGAGGGAAAATTTACTTCTTTTCCCTTTCATCTCAAGGGGGTATAAACAACTCACTGAAGTTGGGGGTTTTGTTGTTTGGCTGGGTTTTTTTTTTCTTTAGCTGTTGCAAATCTTTGACTTCTTAAAACTCTTGCTTTTATGATGCATGTCTGTTGGAGAACTGATGTTAGAAATCTGATTTAACACATAATTTGTCTTCCAAGTGCTCTTTTTCAGGCTTTGAAAAATCTAATCCGCCCTCGATGGTTTTTTTTCTTTTTCTTTTTCTTTTTTTTTACATATTTAATTCATCCTCCTCTCTTGTCAGGCCTGCCAATATTTAATTCTGAGTCTTAAATAATTTCAGGGTGCAACTTATGCCTCTAAGTAGACAAGAGCACAACAAGCTCCCAGACTGAGGCAGACACAGGCAATGAGTGATTTCCAGACGAGGCAGGTGCTGCATTTGGTTCCTGAAGAATTTTCTCCAGCAATAAAACGCTCATTTCTTTCTTGCCAAGGCCCCCAAACTCTGCTGCTTAGAGGTCCCACAGCTCTCAAGGATGTGGGTTCATCCTTTTCTCTCCTCCTGACGACTCTGGCTGCGGGAACAGCAGGAGGATGCTCCAGTTATCTCCTCAAATCACACCCCCTTGGCAAGGGACAAAGGGAAGAGGCTCTGAAAGCTGCCGAGGATGGGGAGAGCAGAACAAAGCCCCAAAAACGGGGATTCCCCCTCTTAATTCTCCATCAGCTGGGGCACCCTAAGCAACCCCAAGGAGATTGTTTATCCCAGTGCTTGTTTGGAAGGTGCCTCGTTCTGAAGATAAATTCATGATTATCCAAGTGGGCCGGTTTGCGTTCTTGATATCCAAATTATTTCCCTGAATTGCTCAGACCTGTTTATGTGCTGTAGCCAAAAAAACCACATCTATGGGACAGACATCACTTGTCTTGACTATGCTTAACCCAAGCAGAAGCTTCATTAATTTATTTATTCTCCTCAGGAGGCATTAATGTAGCTTGCTTTATATTTTTCTGCTTGGTGAAGGAGGATTTTAAAACCACCCAATTCCACCGACTAATCAAAAATGTCGGGTTTTTCTTCACTTCAAACTGTTAAAGGAAAATACTGACTAAACAAAACGCTGCCTCTTACTGTTTATTAGGGATATATGGCCCTCAGTAGAACAGTGTTAAATTAATTCTCCTCAAAACCTGGAGCTGCTTGGTGTGAGGGGGCGATAACCAGGAGCTGCTCCCCAGGAATTCCTGGGAATGAGCAGGGAAGGAGCAGCCAGCCCTGGAATCCCAGCCAGGAGCAGGAATTCACACTTTGTAAGGCACCGCCTTTCCCAGCTCTTCATTCCAAAGTGGCTGGAGATGGACGCTCCAAACTGAAATCTTTAACTATTTAAATGCTTCACTCAGGCGGATTTTTTTCTTTCCCCACCCACTATTACCTGTTTGTGTTTTAAATGTGTATTTTGGTCAGCAGTAACTGCGGGCCTTATACCAACAGATCAAATGGAGGAACTTCTTGAGCATTGTTCTAGGTAACTTAAATTTAAATATTGATGATGCTGCTATTGGAGCACCAAAACCCATAAAACCTGGATATAAGGTGAGTGCATCCTCCACTAGTGATTAAAAATAAGGGGATTGGAAGGCAGAGCTTTTAAAAACCTCTAAAAAAAGAAATCAATTATTACGCTGATTTAATGCTCACATTTAGCAAAATATTCTGCACCAGGGAGCCCCAGCCCTGTGCTGAAGTGCTCTGATAAACAAGTGTGATGCTACTGAGGGTGATTTTGGTGTGTAACCGAGTTGATTTCCCATTTAAAAATGCCTTTCCCAAGACGGGCTGTAGGACTCGGTGGAGCTGAAATGATGCACACCACGAGTAGCTGCAGTGAGAGAACTGGGGGGGAAAACATCCCGCCTTCCCTGGGGGTTTGGAATGCAATTTCTGACTCTTCTGTCTCGGAGAGAAAACCCTGCTGTGTGAAATCAGGACGGGTCATCTCTTCTCTTCCAGGCCAGCAGCTCCCAGTGCCTGAATAATCTCTTGGGCAGTACAAGTTCCCTTGGACTGCTGTTTATCCCTCTGGGATTTTACCTTCTGGAAGCTGAAGCAGGGTACAACTCTGTTAATTTTCCTTAACTGGCTCGTTAAGTTGAGAGTGGATCCCAGGTCTGTCAGCACGGACAGGTCTTGGTGTCTCCATCCTTTATTTATATTCGCTTACCCCAGAGGAATCCATAAAGACGATCCCAGTGTCTTTGCAAGCCCGGATTTTGGAGTCTGCCAAGGCCAGCTGCAATCTTTAGGTCTTTATTATTCCACAGACACATCTGGGTGGACAGAACAGACTCTCTGTACATGTTTCACTCCGTGTTTTACAAGGTGCAGCCAATTATTCACTGCAGGAACCACCGGGACTCGCTGGAGAGGAGAAAATGAAATATAGACTTTGCAACCGACCTGGCATTGCTTTCTCCTGTGCCTTGGACAGGATTTTATTGGGAATAGACAGCCCCAAACACACTGTTTGGGTGTTTTAAACCAGGAATTAAGATTAATGTTTTAAATAAATAGCAATGCCTTTATTCAAGGGCGCCTTCCACGGTCCCACTCCAAGCCTTGTCCAAATTTTCCCTGAATGTTTTCAGGGGTGGGGCCTCTCCCTGCTCCCAGGGAAGAATGATGTCTGGGAAGGGAGCAGGTTGGGCAATTAAGAGAAGGAATAGCAGATCCTACAAAATAATTAATAGTGCAGGGAAGCTTTATCAGCTGCCCCTGCTGACGCCTTGGGATGGGAACATGGAATTTAATGGAAAGGTAACGTGGAAGGAGCTGTGAGAGTTATCTCACACAATGTGCAATTAACACCTGGGAGCTTTGCACTAGAGAAATTTAAAACCACGTGCTCAAAAGGAGAAAAAAGGGGATTGTTTGATATTCATGGTGATAATGAGAATATCAGGATTTATTACTGAAAATCACAATGCAGAGCAGAAACCATCCTGGTTTTAGGATTTAAACTGCCAGGATCACCAAACATGAGCTGACAGCAGTTTAAGGTTTTCACCCTTAATTTTTAAAAAAAAGGTTCTTTACACCCTTTCTGAAAATTCTACACATGTTACCCAGGTAGGGTTTGAGATTGAGCCACACCAGAATTTTTAAATCCCTGGCAGCTTTTAAGAGCAAAGAGTTGTCCTGGGCAAGGGTTTGGAAGTGTTTACAACACTGGCAAGGTCTTTTTGAAGTCTTTTAAATGTGCACTAAAATTGAAGGGCAACCTTTTAAGGGCAAATGCATCTTTTGGGGAGGTTTGGGTTTTTCTGCAAAAGTTCTTGGGCTCACTCTTGGCATGGAAATGTGGGAATGTGTCCAAGCACTTTGGGTTCTAAGCACCAGAGAGCTGCCACAGTTTCACACCACTTTGGAGTTTTTTGGTTGTGGATCATGATTATTCATCATGATAGCCTTCATAATTATATCCAAACATTATTATATATATTAAAATCAAGAATAAGTGAAATCACAGTGTAATCCTAGGGGGAAAAAAAAGTGGAATTTTTACCTTGTGAATCACTACCAAGACTGGAAAAAGGGGAGGAATATCCCAGAAACCAAAGATTTTAGAGGGAACTGATAGAAGCATGACCCTCCAAGTCCAGTTCTTTTTTACAGTTCTAATTCTACGATTCTGAGGTAGAGCAATAACAAAATGCCAGCTAAGATGCAGCATTAATTAGTGAACCAAAGCAGGGAATATGTGCTTTTAGTCCTATTTTTTTTGCCAATTGAAGCACACAGTCTTAAGTAATGAACAAATAATCATCTCTTCAATGATTTAGCTCTGATTATCTCCTTCAATATTACATTGTCTTGGGAGGCAGCTGATGAAGTTGGGGAGAAACTGTGCAGCATGGTGTGAAATGATATTTGTACCCCAAGCACAGCTGATAGATTTCTGCTGGGCACATCATAAATTCCCTGCTCCCTGTAATCCACTCCTTTCATTATGCCTTGCATGTTGCTTTTTGCAAGAAAAACTAATTTCAAAACAGATCAGGAATTTTGCTGCTGGGATGGCAAGATCAAGGTTGGAAGCAGTAAACACTGAGTTATGGCTGTCATTCACTTCATGATTCACATGTTCAGCTTTCTCTGGCCTGATTTAGCTGGCAGCAGATTCCAACAGAGTTAAGAAGGACAATTGGTAAGAAAAATAAAATGATAAGCTGTGAGAGGCTAAACTGAACACCAGTTTAGCTCAATAAAGCTCTTTATGGATAAATAACAGCAAAGAGCCACTGATTCTTGCTCTGGGCTATTATTGACTTGGAGAGAAGTCTCCCATATATCAATCATTAGGGAGGTGTGGCTGGGAGAGTTTTACTACAAAGGGAAATGGACTGAAAAAGTGACCTGAGAAAAAAGGAGCTGAAGTTAAAGTGTCTCAACATGGAGTGTTTTGTAAAGTTGTGTGTCAATGAGAGACTGCAGCTGCAAGGAAAATGACAGTTTTCTTCAGACTCGAGCCAAAAATGGGCAGGCAAATATTTGGGTGTTGTTTGGATAGTGCAGCTCAGCTGTGCAGGTTGTGCTGCTGCTGCTCCTGGCCTGGGCAGAGCAAATTAACAGAGATCCCATTTAGAGCAAAAAGATTTCCCTGGCAGTGCCCAAAGCCAGGTTGGACGGGGGAGGTGCCCCTGCCACTGGGTGGGCTTTAAGGTCCCTTCCAAACACTGCTATGAGGGATAAAAAAGACTCACTGAAGTTTCCAGGATGAGAATGAGAACTTAAATCAGTTAAATTGTAGGATAACTTCAGAGCTGGAGGTGGAAAGAGAAGCAGGGGCGACGTGCCCTGCAGAAATCTGGAGTACAAATACCATTTTACACCATGCTGCACGGTTTCTCCCCAACTTCATCAGCTGCCTCCCAAGACAATGTAATATTGAAGGAGATAAACAGAGCTAAATCATTGAAGAGATGATTATTTGTTCATTACTTAAGACTGTGCTTCAATTGGCAAAAAAAATAGGACTAAAAGCACATATTCCCTGCTTTGGCTCACTAATTAATGCTGCATCTTAGCTGGCATTTTGTTATTGCTCTACCTCAGAATCGTAGAATTAGAACTGTAAAAAAGAACTGGACTTGGAGGGTCATGCTTCTATCAGTTCCCTCTAAAATCTTTGGTTTCTGGGATATTCCTCCCCTTTTTCCAGTCTTGGTAGTGATTCACAAGGTAAAAATTCCACCTTTCATTTTTTTGGTAAGATTACACTGTGATTTCACTATTTCTTGATTTTAATATATATATTATAATGTTTGGATAGAATTGTTTTAGATGTAATTGTGATTGATTAATAATCAATATTATTAATATTTCCAGAGCCACTGGACTGAACCCCTTGTGCCTCTCACTGCAGCAGGGGGACGATGGTGGCTCTGCCAGGGTTGGCTTTGTGCTCCTCAGAGCTGCTCATCCCACAAGGAGCAAAAATCCTCCTCTTTCCCTTCTATCAGCAGCAAGCTGGCTCCAGTCTGGTCGGTGCTGGTTCTTCTTGAACAAAAGGTTAATTCTGAGCACTTTTATTTCCAACAGGAGTTCTGGGGTCTGTTTATTTTCACTTCAGCAGAGCAAACTCCGCTCTGTGAGAGAGCTCCAAAGGGCCTGGTCAGAAAACACTGCTGGTGTTAAACACCTTTGAGTAAACAGAGCTGAAACAATTAGAAATGTCAGCTTTAGAGTTTCCTACTTAATAGAGGGAGTCAATCAGTCCAGCAGAGGAGAATGTTCCAGAAAAACACTGAGATCCAGCTGCTGCAGAGGGTCAGGGCAGCTGCCACCTTCTAGCAAAGGTATTAGAAACTGCTTTGGGAGTTCCTGGCATTCTTGGCAATTTCAGGTCATCCAGAAGTGATGAAAGGGAGTTTTTTTAAAGCTAAAACCATCTGCATGTAACTGTGTAAAAAAATGAGCCTTCAGTGTATTTTGAAGGGCTGAAGAGTAATTAAAAAGTGGCCTGACTCAAGGTGCTGTTAAATTCTGTTTGTTTTCATGTCATGCCGCAGGTCGCATATTAAAATATGGTCTTGTTGATTGATAAGAACATTTGATACAGAAAAAAATTCTGATTATTTTTTTCTTTCCAAGTGCTCCTTCTGCAAGGGCCTTGTGTCCTCTGTTATCTCTGCTGGTTTTGGGGGCTCAGGTGAAGAAGGCTCAGCCTGAGCCATGAACAAACCTTTGCAGTGCCCAAAGAACACAGCACGAGGGAGAGAACTGTGGTTGAGGGTTTGTGTCAGATCCCTGAGGGAGCTGATAGATGTGGAAATGCTGGAAATGTCTGCTCCTGTCCGGGCACGAGAAGGGCAAGGGCCAGCCAGGGAGGTTTTTCTCCTTGCATTGATCCCACTGCTGGGAGTCAGCAGGAAAATAATAAACATCTCCTCTCCCAGTCTCTCCCGAGCCCTGCTGTAGGTCAGGCCATGCTTCAGTCCCAAACAGAGCAGCAGAATATTTATGGACACTCGTGGAAAGAATGGATAATTATTTCTCAGCCCTGCTGTAGTATTTATAAGCCCTTCTCCAGGAAATGTAGTGAAAATGGAGAAAAATGTTCCTGCAAAGCAGCTGTGAAATCCCATTTGCAGGTGTAGCTGCTCAGAATTTTTGTTTGATGATTCTGTTGCAGGGGTAGCCTCTTCTGTACCCTCACTGGTGACCTTTTTCTTCAGCATGAACTTTACAGTGCTCATTTCCCTGCCAGGCTAATAAGGAAACAGACACCAAAAAAAACCACTTGTAAATTCCTCCTGTATTCCTGTTTTATCCTCTGTCCTCAGAAATGACATTTCATCATCCACGTCTGGGGAAATATCTTAATTTTTGTCCTGGTTTGGAAAGACAGGTGTCTGCTAAGGAAGGCAGGAGCCTCCCTTGGAATGGGGAATGTAAAACGCTTTCCTCTGAATTATTATAATTTTGAAATTAAGGGGCTTTCAGGCAAAGATATGGGAATAGGAATAACAGTTCTTTATTAAAATAAAAATGCAGTAGTACAAAATAAACCTGACAGAGTCAGAATATAATCTGACACGCTGCTGGTCAGGGTGGTGGGAGCAGCCCAGGTAAGGCCTGCAGTGCCAGGTGTGCCTCTGTTGGAGCAGAGAGGATCCTGTGGCAGGGTGAAGTTTTCCTCTGAAGGCCCAGTGGTGCTGAGATGGGCCTGGGCTCCCTCTGGGAATGCAGAGCAACCAGGCTGTGCTGCTGTTCTCAATCCCAGCTTTGATCCAGGTGGGAATGCTGGGCTCTCTCTGGGAATGCAGAGCAACCAGGCTGTGCTGCTGTTCTCAATGCCAGCTTTGATCCAGGTGGGAATGCTGGGCTCCCTCTGGGAATGCAGAGCAAACAGGCTGTGCTGGAGTTCTCAATGCCAGCTTTGATCCAGGTGGGAATGATGGGCTCCTCCCCCTGGGTGGAGCCTCTCCCAGTGGGATGATGGGATTGTCTCAGCCCTGCAGTGAGCCTGGATGGCCCATGAACAGCAGATATCCCCTGGATGGGTCCTGGAAGGGATAAAGAACTCTGCCCTAGCTGGTAACATGGTTTTGGTTACATTTTGAATACATGGTTTTGGTTTCTTCTTGCATTGCAACCCAAGAGAATTTTGTAACACGTTTGAGGATGGAATTGTGCTTTTCCCCAGATGTGCTGGTACAGACATGCTCAAGACCAGGAAAAAAAAAATCATCCAGCGTTGATTTGTGTTTGTCCCTGGTCCACCACGAAGAGTTTTCCATCTGATGGGCACTGAAGTGTCCTGTTGACCTCTGGAATTTGCTGCCAAGGCACTAAGGAACCACCTGAGAGGGTGGAAATTCCCAACTCAGATTTTGAATGCCTGAAGGGTTTTGCCACAACACGACGCGAAAGAACTTCACGAGGACACGGTGATGAGCAAAGCAGGAAAAGCCCCGAGTTTATTTGCAAAACTCAATTTTATTCATTCTCAAAGGTGCCTGTGGGTTGGAGGATGAAATCCCACCTCCCAAACCACACTGGTCAAGACAACTGTCCATCAACTTTCTCCTCCTACCTAAAAATATGTAAACAAGGAAGGACAGTTAGGAAAACAGAGCTATTGTTTATAGTACAAGTGTGGGAAAGTAAAAATTCTGACCCCAATATGAAAGACAAATCAGAAGGCCTAGAAAAATCCTCAAAACCAGAGTGACAGGGTTTTGCAGCTTTGGGGGAGTCTGAGCGTGCCCTGATTTCCCCACAGAGCCAGACATTTATTTCCTCCAAGTTCTGAATTCCACTGGAATACCAGTCTCTTAGGAATCCTTTCCAAGGAGTTCCATCATTATTCCAGCAATCAGGGCACAAGTGGAAGGCCTGAGCAAGGAGCCTCTGGTTGCCACGGGAGGGGGTTGTGGCAGCTCTGCTCCCAAAATTGAGATTATCAATCACAGTTTAGTCATTATTGGCTTGCAACGGCCTGCAAATATTTGCTGCTTTTCCTGCAAAACACTGAAGATTTCCAGCACTTCAGAGTTTGGGATCATTGAATATATATATATATATATTTTTTTTTAGGATTGCAGGAATGTTTGGAGTATTTGCCTCTCCAGGGAATTTTTAATGGGAGTGTTTCCTTGCTGGGGTTGTACAAAGACACAGGACAATGCCCTTTATTTTACAAAGCCTTTTGGAATCAGAGCATTCTGCAGCTGAGGCAGAAGGGGAATTTAAAGGGAGATGGGAAATGTTTTGGCAAACTGAGAGCTATTTTCATTGCAGATTCCTGGTAGCTCCCACAGCAAACAGGGACGTAATCTGGTCATGTATTACCAGAGCTCTGCTGGCAGGGAACAATCCGAGGTGCAGGGTGACAGCTCCATGCCCAGCCTAGAAAATCCCTGCTTTATTCCTGGGCTGAGTTGGGAATTGCATCTTGGAGCATTCAGAAAGACAAGAAAATCATTACCCAGCTCAGACCAGCCTCAGCCCCAAGTCCAAATCCCCACTCCAGGCAGTGCCAGGAGAGCAGGAGGTGGAAGGAAGCAAAGTCTGGATGCTCAAGGTCCAAAGGGATCCAGCAGCACTGGTTTTACTGGGATTTTCTGACAGGAATGGCTGATGATTGTCTTCACATCTGGCTTTCTGGAGCCCTCTGCTTCCACACACCCGCAGAGCTCAGCAAATCCCACTTTAAACTGTGAATGTCCTGTGAAATTCCTGGGGCCACAGGCTGGTTACAGCAGGGGCTTTACTAATGGCTAATTAATTGTACAAACACATTAACTGTTGATAGGCAGAGGGAGAGAGTGGCTGGCATGAATAACAATTAAAGGTAAATTATCAGCCCCAGCTCTGAGCAAACCCAGATTGAGAAACGCTGATTTAATCTCGGCTGAGAGGCACCTGGGCACAAAACTGCTGGGGAAACTTCTGTGCTGCCAAAGGAAGGAACAATTCCAAGTTGGGTTTCATCCTGTTTTTCATATTTTTCTCTAATCCTTGTTTTTAAAACTAAAGCAAACCCCCCACCACTATCAGTTATCTTGCCACAGGAAGATGCTTTGTGATTACCACACATCCCTCATGTTTATTTAGCTCAATAAACAACACAAAGGCAGCTTGTAGGAAATGAATCCTCCCTGCATTATCTTGTTATCTGTATTTCCTCTGGAAGAAAGAGTGCTGGAATTATTCTGTTTGCATTTTGAATTATAATATAAATCAGCTTGCAAGAGGAAAATAATTGGCTTCCCCACACAGCTGATTTGCACCTTTCCAGGTTCTGTGTTTAGGCTGCAGTGTTCAGGGCAAATACTGAATTTCCTTGGTGTTAAAAGCTGACTTCATGGGCAGATGGGCTATTCAGTTAGCTGGGAATGTATCTTTCAAGAATAAAATCAGATCTTGAAGGACAGAGTAGTAAAAATGTCCACGTGAAGTTTGCCCTGCTGGAACAAGGCACTGCTGTCATGTTTTTTTCATTTGGCTCATTCCTGAGCAAAACACCAAAGCCCTCTCAGGCAGCAAATCCACCAAGAGTGATGTTGGTGGAGAGAAATCTTCACGCCACAGCAGGACAAGCACTTGGTCCTTTCAAAAGTGCCTCAGTTTTCTCAAAACTTGAAACTCTTTAGGGAAGAAAGGGATTGGGAAATATCGAAACGAGCCCATCCCTGGCTGGGGGCTGTGCTGCTTGCCAGGAGTGGAGAGGAGATGAGAGCTGGAGCTTGGATGTTTCCAGGGGAGGACGGTGTTGATTTGGGAGGCTTTATTAGTTTCTCAGGGACGTGGGCCAAGACAGACATTTTCTGTAGGAAAAATGCTCTGGGAAGTCATTTAAGGTTTTATTTTTGCAGCAGAAGAACTTACCGTGGCTTTCTGAGATTTTTCAGTGGAACACCAACTCTTTTTTATTATTGAACCTGAGGGTTTGATGAGTTCTGGGTTCTGTCTTCTTAAGCCTTTGCCTTGGTGGGGAAGATGACAGCATTTTTTTTTTTCCCAAAGTCCCTCTCCAGCTCTCTTGGAGCCCTTTTAGGCACTGGAAGGGTCTCTAAAATCTCCTTGGAACCTTCTCTTCTCCAGGTAAACATTCCCAGCTCTCCCAGAGCAGAGACAGAGCAGAAACTGAACCAGCTCCTCAAGACTCAGCACTTATTAATTAGAAGATGAGGTAAATAATTGCAGCACTGTGAAGGTTTGGATGGAGATAAAGGTGCCAAGAATAAACTAATTGAAACAGAATTACATCAAACATTTGCCTCATATCAAGTGGGCTCAGTGTTTGTTTTGTGAGCCCTGGCAGAGGAGATGTTGAATATCTGCTTGCAGGGAAACTGGGACCCATAAAGAGTCTGAGCCTCCAAGTGCCTTAGCACTTCAAAATGTCATTAAAAGTCACTCCACGAGATAAGGACTAAATATATCTTCTGGCTCTCCACCCCAGCTTGCTGTGGGATGCACATGGAGCCGTGCATTTACAATATCCTACACCTCAAACCAGCGGGGCAGTGCCGGTTTGCAGCAGGAATTAGGGAATATCCTGAGCTGGAAGGGACCCAAAAGGATCATGGAATCCAACCCCAGGCCCTGCACAGACACCCCTACAACCCTGTGCCTGAGAGCTTCATCCAAACATTTCTTGAGCTGTGGCACCCTTGGTGACTGCTTCTCTCCCAATTTTTAGGAAAACACGTGTTTCTTTTCACTGTTTTCCCAAGCTGTGCCCGGCTGTTTCCAAGTGCAGGGAGGTTTCTCACCACTGTCACCACTGCAAAATAACCCTGCAGGAGCTGGGCAGCACCTTGGGATTGCCCTTCCTGGCTGAGAAGTCTGAAGTTCAGCCTTGATCCTTATCTGGAACTCGGATTTAATCTTTCCAGCCAGGCAGCAGAGGACTGGAGCTCCAGAGGTTTGTGGCAACAGCTCTAACATTTTGTATGTAAATTCCTGTTTATGCAGAGATTATCCTGCTGGATTCGTGCTCTGCAGATTTATCTGAACACACAGGGGTGGAGTCTGTGGCTAAATTGTCCTTGGGGCTCCAAGTGCCAGGGTGGGATTGACTCGGTCAGAGGGAGAATGCAGCCCCTTCCCAACTCCCTTCCCTGCCCTGGACATGCTCCAGCCCCTCATGGGGAATCCCAAAAACCAGCGCCCATCTTTTGGCCATGAACTGCTGAAACTCCTCTGGGCAGTGCCCAGGAGCAGGTGAGGAAGAGCCACAGATGCCTCCAACCCTCACAAGGCAAGAGCAGCCACCAGCCCTGATAAAAACGGGACAGATTCCCATGGAGGGGATGCCAGGGGAATCCTCCATCCTTTCCTTTCTCCTCCAGTCTTCAAGGGGTGAGCTCACGTCGTGGTTTGTGTCCTTGCTCAGAGGCCACTGTGGGTGTGATTTTGAGGAGCAGGTCATGATTCTAAAATAGATTTTTCTATTCAGCTGGATGAAAATGTTTCATATTCAGGAATACAGTTAGCTTCATTAAGGACACCAAGAAATCAGAGCATGGAGGAGCTTTGTGAACGAAATGAGATTTTTTTTAAGCCAAGTGCAGCGAGAGCAGCTCCCAACCCCAGCACGAGGTGATCCCAGCAATGACCAAAGCAATGTTCAAATGGAATATTCCCTGTGGAATCCACATCTCCTCCAGGCCATTTTTCAGAGGCTATCTTGAAGTTAACACACATCCAGTGCAGTTATCACCTCCCCAAGGTCATTTAGTGCGAGCAGGGATAATTAATTAGCCACACTTCACCAGGGCTACAGGAAAGATTCCCTTCACTCGGAGTGAGACTGCTACGAAAATATTCCCATTACCAGGAAAACCGGGCCCAGGTTGTGGGGATGTCACCAGGAGCTGCTCAGCAGAAGGAAAGGAAGAAGGAAAGGAGGAAAGAAAGGAGGAAAGAAAGAAGGAAAGAAAGAAGGAAAGAAGGAAAGAAGAAAGAAGGAAAGAAAGAGAAAGAAGGAAAGAAGGAAAGAAGGAAAGAAGGAAAGAAGGAAAGAAGGAAAGAAAGAAAGAAAGAAAGAAAGAAAGAAAGAAAGAAAGAAAGAAAGAAAGAAAGAAAGAAAGAAAGAAAGAAAGAAAAGAAAGAAAGAAAAGAAAGAAAGAAAGAGAAAGGAAAGAGAACTGCTGTTGGAATATGAAATTGCATTAAACTGTGGTTAAAAATTAATCCCACTTCTAATTGGAAATACTCGGAAATTAATGGTGAAATCCTTACAGGAATACATTAAAAGGTTACCACTGTCAGTTTTTAATGGACTGAGTTTCATTATCAGATGAGGCCATAAACCCAACTGGATTTCTGGAGGTAAATTTCCACCTTCCAGGATTTTCCCCACCTTGTTTATTCCTTCTTTATTCAGCTTTATTGCTGATGGCTTCACCTACGTCTGCATTTGCATAAATCTTTGAAGCTGCATTTTCCCCCTGTCCTTTCTCCAATCCTTTTCCCTGCTTCCATTCCTGGACTTTTTTTTCCCTCTTGCTCATTTTCCTCCCTAAATTTTCAGTTCCTCGGATGTCATTTTTTAGGCAATTGTTCTGATTTCTCCAGGCCTTTGTTTAAGCTGCTCACAGCCCCTCATAGCCTTTACTGAAGCCAAATCTTCGGATTTTATATTTTATTTTATCTGACCAAACACTAAACCTAAACAGTCCTAAAATTTATTTGACTCTCTTCTTTCATCTTTGTCTGCTCTCGATGTTTTGAAGATTAGGTGACAGATCTTCCAATTTGATAAATAATATACTTTTAAATGTGCATTTTTAATATACATGAAGCATTTAATCAGAGGCAGCTTTTTATTGCATCATTCTCCTAATCCCTGTTATTGATATGTCCTCCCATATATGTTGAAAAATACTCATTTTTACAACTGTCCTCAATGTCCTTGTCAATTTTTAGGTTCTGTGTTCATGCAGAAACCAAGTCATTCTTCTCTCCCTTTTTTAGTTCATTTAAAATTTATTTTTTTAGCATATTTATGAAACATTTACGAAACGTAAGGAGGGCCCTTGAAATAAATCGCTGAGCCTCGCCAAAATATTTTTTATTATTAATGAGATACACAAAATGCTGCGCCATGAATCTTGAAAAGTGCTTATAATCATAATATTTATCTCTAGATTTCTCCTGAATCAGTGTTTTATGGTAATTAACAGCGAGTAATGGTGATTTGCTGAGTTACCCTTCAAATTTGGAACCACCTAAACCTAAATTTTAATTATTAATATTTTTTTCTCATGAGCTGTTTCCACGTGCAATCCCGGTGTTACCCCAAATTCCTGCTTTGGAAAGGATGTGGCCCCCTCAGCTGGGAAATGAAATTAAAATAGAATTTTTGGACTTTTAAGGTGTTTAATGATTTGAATTGAGGGGTTTTCTCCTCAGTGTGGAAATAATCTTTTTTTTTTTTTT
>VYXD01005445.1:199980-216200 GCA_013397195.1 Hylia prasina
TATATATATATATAATTTTATTTTTATTTTTTTGAGGTCTCATCCTGCAACTCTTCCCTCACCATCACCCTCTGCCTTGGAAAAGTGAGGCTGGAATAGAAAATTCCTTGAGGATATTTTGTGCCTGACAATGGCAGGAGGTGGAACTGGCCGGTCCTAAGGTCCCTTCCAACCCAAACCATGGGTCTGTAATTCTATTTAATTCAAAATTCTCTTCAAAAACACCAGGTGGGAAAGCATCTTATCCTGAGGGAAAACATTATATTAAAAATCAAACCAACTGGGGAAAAAATATCAGCAAAACACGTTAAAGAGACACAGGACCACAGTTAGAATAACCCAGAAATGGCATTTCTGAACTCACACTCACCTGTCTCAAACCAACAGGAAAAACCTCTCCAGCTCACAGCTCTGGTGCTTGCAGAGAATCCTTCTCTTCAGTAAAATACTGACCTTTTCCAGTGCAAATCGTTGAAACTCATTAATTTTGGGAGCAAATATTGATAATAATTGACATAAACTGATAATAAATGTTCAACAATTGATAAACCATTGCCGTTTAAGGGAGGAGCAAAAACCACCACGCTGTCCTAATGAATTTTTTGCTGATAATACAAGAATATACATTTAAAAAATATTTTTAATGACCTGTAAAGCACTTCTTTTTATTAGTTATAAATTATAAGTTTGGTCTTAAGACAGATACTACATTATGCACCTGCATCTTTAACCAATAATACATCCCCGTGCTCTAGAAATGTTATTTATATCACTTTCCATAGATAAATGTGTTACAGGAGCCTGAAGTTAAATCTCATTTAGGGTCTTTTGCTTGGAGACCAAAGAAATTCTGATTTTTCAGTGAAAATTTAAATTCACTCGATGTATTTACCACAGTGTTTGCTCATCAATCTGCATCAATCAGGGAGGCTGAGCCTCTTGAGCAGAGGTGAAAAACAATTGTATTAGAGCACTGTAAAATGCATCTTTTAGGTTTTGGGGTTTTTTTGTGAGTATCATCTGAGGCTGAATTTATTCCAAGCAGAATTTATTGCTACCATCCACACCCCCCTCCTTTTCAGCAGCTTTGCAGAGGTCTTTACTTTTCCTTTCCTCTCTTTTCAAGGTGAAAAATGTTTCATTTTCTGCCACATTCTCTGGCGTGATTTTGGGAGCAAACACTGATAATAACCACCATAAGCTGATAATAAATGTTCACCCATCAATAAACCATTGCCAACGTGAGGGAGGAGCAAAAAACTCTGTGCTGTTCTAATGAATTTTTTTTTTCCCTGATAACACAAGAAAATATATTTTAAAATTATTTCAATTCTTCAGCGTGATTGTGTCAGATTCCAGGGACTGCTCATCCCAATTGATGCCTGAAGTTTTATCTCCCCTGTATTCCAGGCTCTGCTGCCCAGGGTGCAGCTCTGAGCTCACAGTCAGGGTCACTCAGCTCTGCACAGAGCAGGGACACAAAACAAATCCTGTTCCTGCTGCACACCAAGGACAACTTTCAGCCCAGCAGCACAAACAAGGGTGGCTGGAGGGAGGGACAAGCAGGATGGGACCTCACAGCCTGGAGCTGGAACTGGACAATTCAACCCCAAGGTGCAAATGGACTAAAACTTATCAAAATGTGAGACCTGGTGACAATTCGTCCATTTTGTGTCCATTTTGTGACCATTTTGTGACCATTTTGTGTCCATTTTGGGTCCACCTTGGCTGCAGCCCTGGCCAGGCTCTTGTCCTGCCCAAGGTGTATCCTGGAGGCCTTTTAATAAATCTCTACTTTATTTTCCAGCTCTGTCCAGTCCCTGTTCCAGCTCAGCTTCNTACTTTATTCTCCAGCTCTGTCCAGTCCCTGTTCCAGCTCAGCTTCCCAATGAGCTCCCAGCCCTTTTCATCCCAAATCCCAAACCCAGCCTGCCTGAGGGGAGGATTTCATTGTTTGCTCTGTTTTTGGTCTAATTCATTGCAAGTTAAACGCTGCTCTTGGAATTTGTCATTTTAATGAGTCCCGTGACTTTCATGTTGTTGCAGTTAGGATCTGTTTATAAAAAAAAACCCCCATGAAACATCTTAAATTTAGTCTTGCTTCTTGAACCGTGGCTAAAATCATCATCATGCAGCATTCGGGGTCATGGTGAAGGTTCTGCTGAGCTCTGAGGGAAATTTCTGACCCATAAACCAGAACACATCTGATTTTTATTTCTTACATTTGCACAGTTATAAAATTCAGTGGCAAATGAGGAGAGGACAGATCTGTAAATGAGTAAATGTGGGAGCCCAGAGAGCGCTGGGGCAGAATTTGTCTCGTTTCATGTTTCCGTTTTTGACTTTTGCAATTCCATGGCCCTTCTGTCAAGCCCGGCAGATCCTGAGGATTGTCCAGGAGATTTAAACTTTGATTTTCAGTCAAATCTACCAAGTTTTAATGTTTCTTTAACCCTCTCCCAAAATCTTGATCTCGCTGCTAGTGAAGATGATACCGCCCTTAATTAATTTTCAATCTCCAACCCTCAGACTGAAAAAAAACCCCATTCTGTTGGACTTTCTAATGAACCTATCTAGTTCTGTGTCTGTAAATATCTATTTTCACTTCTGTGCTGAATAATCACTGCTGCCAGCTTGTTTGGAGAGGAATCAATGTGATGTCCCTCCAAATAACACAAATCACTGGTGCCTCAGACCCAGAACGTGTTGGATTTCTACCAACAAGTTCCTTCTTGTGTCTCCTGAAATATTTCCCATCCCATAAATCAAATATTAGCACAACACCGAGTTGTGGCAGCCCCAGCAACTCCTTAGGATGAAACAAAAAGCAATTTTTTTGCAGAAGCTTCAAAGTTTGTGAGACAAATCTCGTGGCTGAGATGGTTCAAAGGAGGCTGAGGGAAACAAGCACTGAGGTGGGAGCAAATTCTAAATGTCAGAGTGCTTTAATATTGATAATTCTCTGTTTTATGGAGCTGACCAACCATGTGTAGACAGACAAAACCCAGGATTTTCTGTCATTACTTCCATATCCTGCGAATAGTTTGGATACTCTGCTGTCACCTGATTTTTCTCCAGGAACAGTTTGTACCCTCAGCAGTGCTTATCCCAAAAGATGCAGCACACAAATCCCCACTCATCCTTTGCTACTCTGTGCTAAGAAAAGGAATCCTGAATTCCTCAGCGTTGCTGCCAGTGCTTTCCTGCAAAATGACATTTTTTTACATTTTTTACTCGTTTTTTACTGCCGTCACCACGTGTGCGTGCGGAAGCGATCTCAGAGCTCCGAGAATCGCTGGGGATGAGAAAACCTGATTTCTGTGGCCCAGCACTTTGGGGGTTTTGGCTCATTTAGCTGAGCCCTGGTGCCCCTTTGCTGGCAGAGCCTCGTGTTTGCTGCCCCAGCTGAGGAATGTTCCATCAGTCAGTGCTCCTCGCTCCAGCACATCCACATTTACATTCCCTTCCTCCCATTAACCAGGTTCCAATCATGTGGTTTTTTGTTTTTTGTTTTTTTTCCCAAAGCTATGTTATTTTGAAGCATTTGAGTTCATTCTCATTCACATCTCTGATGTCTCTACTTGCTTCTATTTGATTTCCTAATTTCATTTGGGCGAAATTCGCCGATTTTTCCTTTTTTTTTCCCCCCTTTTTTGCCGTATCATTAGTGAAGACAAGAAATAATTTGTCTCTCTGGGGGAATATATTACAGTAGTTGTGTCAGTGATATTATAGAAGTGATTTTTTTTTCTCCCTTTTGGGGTCCAGGGAAGGTAAAACTCTCTGGAATTAATCCCTGGAGATTAATTTGTAATTTGTGGGCTGAAGAATGAGGATTTGAGTCACAGCTGACCACACGTCTTTAGAATCAGAGAATCATTAAGGCTGGAAAAGACTTTCAAGATCATTAAGTCCAACCTTTGTATTTGCAGTTAACAAGGTGAATTCTGGCTAAAATGTCCAAGGTGGTAGAGATCCATTAAAAAATCAATTTTTTGCCAGTGTTAGATGTAATTACATTCCTTCTTGACTGTATATAATTGTCTTTTGGGTAAATATTTTTATTAGCAATCAGAGAAACACCAGTAGCAGCCTAAAATATGAAGTATTTCATATAAAATACGAAAACCTCATAGCCTTAGTGGAAGAAACTTAAATGTAGGTTGATATAACAAAGAACTTTGGGATTACAGTGAAAAATGTCAATTTTTGTTCTAGAACTCTGTGTTTGGCATAGAAAAGAGAAAAAAGAGAAAAAAAAATCTGAATTTTGCTTAGAAAGGATAAAAAAATGGGGGTACTGGAGCCTGTACTGGACATTCAGATTGTACATGCAATGCATTTAAGGAGCTGCTGAATCCAGACTTAAATTGTTAATTTATTCCACGTTATCTTTTAAAACATGAATAGCAAAGATATTTCTCTCTAGTTTACTACAGAGCAGCTACTTGAGGTCATGAATCTCCCCTGCTTTAGTTGCAAGGTACAGGAATTCTTGATCATAACCTTCAAATCTGGGGTTTTTTTCACTTTCTCCTTCTGTCTTTCCTTTTTTCCCCCCCCAACAGAATTGCTGTTTTCTCAGTATTCTCTCGTCCTCAACTGTCATTGTAAATCAGCTCTCCAGCTGTCTCCACTCCTCCTTCCTCTGGCTCCTTCCACAATGCACTTATTAAATATAACAATAACAATAAATTATCTCCACTCCTCTGTTCAAATCACCAACATTTCTCTCGGTCAGGTTTTGCCAGCAAACCCTGCAGCCTTTTGTGTCCTGGTCTCCAAAATTTCACTGCTGGCTCCCCTCTCCCATCTCCTTTCCCACCACCTTCACAATATTCACCCCTGAGTACTTCACTGTGCCATCTACAGGAAAAGTCCTCTTAAAATTCAGATATTCCAGCTTAAAAACCTTCTGGTGACATCAAGGAAAAAATATTGGTGCTGGCTGGAAACCAGGAAAAGTTTCTCTCTTGTTAGTTGTTGTTGTAAGTCCTGAGTAACTGTGATTAAATTTTAAGAACGGTAAATTGGATCAGCTCAAGGATTTTTTTGTTATTTCAACAAAGCAAAAACCTGAGGAAGCGACAGCAACCCAGGCAAACAAATAAAAACAATGGCTTTAATTAGAATAATTCATTAGAAGCAGAAATCCAATGTGCATTTTGTATGAAGACAGGAACAAAGTCCAAAGCGCTGCTGTTTGCATTCCGGGATAAATGCAGAAAAACCCCAAGTAATGTATAAAATTTAAATCACAACAGATTCTTACAGAACTCCATAAACACAAGTTCCTGCAGGGCTCTGTGTGTGTTACAAAGGATGCCTCATTACATCTCCCAGTTTGAGGCAGGTGTTTGTTAGGCTGTTTTTGATGCTGATGTTTGGGCTCTCATTTGAGTCCAGGCTGCAGCTCTGGAAGCACCACCCTGAGTCTCCCTGTGGCTTCTGCAGAAGGAGCTGTGGCTCCAGCACCAGTGAATTGAGAAAAATCTGCATTTTCACCGCTTTTACCAGGCTTGTTTTCACTTGTTTTTGGCTTCTGGGTTGAAAACCCTCCACAAACTCTCAGCCCCCCAATTTTTTCCTTGTCTGCCTCTTGTCTTCCACATCTGGACCCATCCGTTCTTTCCAACCAGCACCTGGGAGGGCCAGGAGGGGCAGCCCGAGGTGACAGCCCAGGGCTGTGTCCTGTCCATCCTTCCTCTGTTCTCATTCCATCAGCAGTTCCCACCAAGAGGAGCCCCAGGGGTAAATCTGCTCCATCCCCTCCATGGGAATCTGTCCCGTTTTTATCAGGGCTGGTGGCTGCTCTTGCCTTGTGAGGGTTGGAGGCATCTGTGGCTCTTCCTCACCTGCTCCTGGGCACTGCCCAGAGGAGTTTCAGCAGTTCATGGCCAAAAGATGGGCGCTGGTTTTTGGGATTCCCCATGAGGGGATGTGTAGCTTTTTATCTTCTTTTTCCTGCCGGAGTTGGGATTAAATGTGCCAGACCCGTATTTCTTGTTCGGACTCTGGTGTTTATTAACTCTTATCTATGTTACAGTCTCACAAACCGTGAGTTCTAGCTAAAAAAGTNTCAAGTGTTTTCCTGGGGGTCAGTGCCTGCCAGCACAGAAAGCCTGGAATTCTCAGTGCCCAGGGTTCCAGCAGGGCTGGAGCATGTCCAGGGAAGGGAAGGGAGCTGGGAAGGGGCTGGAGCCCCAGGAGGGGCTGAGGGAGCTGGAAAGGGGCTCAGCCTGGAGAAAAGGAGGCTCAGGGGGGCCCTTGTGGCTGTGCAAAACTCCCTGCCAGGAGGGGACAGCCAGGGGGGATTTGGGATCTTATCCCAGGGAACAGGGACAGGAGGAGAGGGAACAGCCCCAGGCTGGGCCAGGGGAGGCTCAGGGTGGGTATCAGGGAAAATCTCTTCCCTTAAAAAGATGACCAGACACTGGCAGAGCTGCCAGGGCCGTGGTGGAGCCGCCATCCCTGGAAGTGCCCCAAAGGCTGGATGTGGCACTTGGCTTCTGTGGCAGTGCTGGGGTAATGCTTGGACTTGATGACCTTGGAGATGTTTTCCAACCTCCTCCTCCATTCCAGCATGGGGCCAGCTGGATCTCTGGGCTGGCCATGGAGAGCAGCCAGCCCGGGACCTCGAGTAACCAGCTCTGTACGTTCCCTTTGGCTTTCCCCATTTCAGTGCAGGGCAGATTCACTCACGGCACCTTTGCCTCTCATCACTGCGCTCGTGCCTCTGCTTTACTGAGCTGGATCAGTTGATGACCAGGCCGAGGCACTGCTGGGTTATCAGGGAAGATGAACCACTCCAAAAGCCAGGCATGGAGGATTTCCAGCGTGGTCTGCAAGTTAAAAACTGCCTCAGAAAACCCCGTGCTCTCCTGGGCGATCCCAGCCCCATTCCCAGCCCAGACATGCTATCAGCTATTTACTTTGCATGTTTTACCAGGTTTTAGAGGTAAAAGCAGTGGATTTAAGAAGAAAATGGCCTTTAGGAGTGCTAGGAATTAAGCATGGCTATTGAATTAGTTAAAAGCACAGGATCTTCTTCCCCACTGCTTTGCATTTTTGTGGCTTTTCAGACCAACAGCATCTCAGAGCAAGCCGTGTATAAAATGAATGAAGAATGAAGGCACTGATGTTTAATTCCTCCTCGTGCTGATGTGAATTATCCTTCAGAGCTAAAGGTGGTGAAGTACCCACCTGTGAATTATAAACAGAGGGGAATTTTCAGGCTGTTTTCAGCATGTGTACTTCTCCAGGCCAGATTGCTGTTGTGTCTGACACTCTCCTCAGGTTTCTCTGTGTCTCTCGGGCAGGTTGTGTTTTTCCCACAACACAGATGGGACCTGAGGTACCGTGAGGTTAAATGACTTCCCTGATGTGACACGAGCAGTCTGGAGCAAAACCAAGAGCTGAACTGAACCAATTTTCCCTTCAGTTTAGTGCCTCAGTCACAAAATCATCCTGTAAAATAGGAGCCAGGAAAATCGGAAGAAGGATTAAATGCTTTTTGTTGTTGTTGCTGCTGTGGAAATGATTCGATTTTGGGGGAGTAGGAGGAGAAACTGGCCAGAGCAATGTGTGAATGTGTGTTAGCATCCTTCCCAGGGCTCCCTGAGGTCCTGGGTGCATAAAATCCCACGCTCACATGCTCAGTCAGATAATTGAAAGTACAAGCAGGTAATTAAGTTCCAACTTATCCCATTAGTGAGTGCATATCCAGGATCAGATCTATATTCCTGCCTGCCCAAGGCTCCAAGGTTGCCCTATAGGAACATCTGACTGCATCACACACTAAATAAAGCTGCTGCCACAGCTTTTGCCAGCATTTAACTTCCCACTCTGTTTGAACCACAACTCTGTAGGGCAGCAAAAATATTGTACATTAATACCATGGAAATCCATGCCAAAACATTATCTCTATTATATATGTAAATACATGCATTTAAGTGACCCTTTAGAGCAATAGCACTTAAAAGAAATCGTGTTTAAAACGCTCCCAAATGGAGACATTAATATTTCTATCCTCCTTGTGCTGCTGGTTTCCCCTTCAGCGCTGATGCTAATGAAGAATTAACCCATGAAGAGTGAGTAGGATGGAAGCAGAAAACCTCTTTTCACTGCTTGTATTTTTGCTATGTTGAAGTTAAAATTCTGGCTAAAAATAGAAATCACAGCTCTGTCATTTTTTTTATGCTGAAGGAAGGAGCTGTAGCCAGAAGTAAAAATGCTTGAAGTTCATAGTTCATTGGAACAGGCTCAATCAATTACGTTATTTCAGTGGATGAGCCAACAGGATATTTAAAGAGTCTTAAAGTCATTTAAAGAACTTCTATTGTATATTTTACAGCAGCTACTCATTTCCAAGCCATTCTTTCCCCTTGCTCCACCTTCCCTTGAATCCAGCCTGGCTGCTGCCCCCAGCCTTTCCTCCCACAGCTGATTCCCATTCCCACAGGAGGATTCCTTCCCCTTCTCCCAGGAGTGCCAGGGTGGTTCCATGGGATGATCCACGATCCTTCCAGCCTCAGGGAGTTGGGGATGTTCAGCCTGGAGAAGAGGAGGTTGTGTGCCAACCTCAGAGCAGCATCCCAGGGATGCTGAAGAGGGACTGTGGTAATAAAAAAAGGGGCTTCAAAGTGAGAGAAAATGGGTTTAGGTGGGATTTTGGGAAGAAATTGTTCCGTGGGGGGGTGGGGAGGCCCTGGAATAGAATTCCCAGAGAAGTTGTGGCTGCCCCTGGATCTCTGGAAGCATCCAAGGCCAGGCTTGGAGCACCCTGGGGTGGTGGAACGTGTCCCCTCTGCTATTTAAGTGATGTAGTCTCATTTCATTATTACAAAGATTTTTTTTATTATTATTTTTCAGAAGGCTGGCTTGGCATAATGGCACAGAAAATTGTCTGTTCTCTTGGGGGTTTATGAAACTATGGTAAAGCCATATTAAGTTTAAAATGCTCCTCCAATAGATCATGCAGTTCAAATTCAAAAACTCACCTTTAATTGTGCAAATGAAATGAGGACCAGGCAGAGGAGAAAAGCTCATTCCTGAGACACTGAAAAAGAGACTTGATCTTTCAATGATCTCCTCCAGCTTTAATTGTGCAAATGAAATGAGGACCAGGCAAAGAAAAGCTCATTCCTGAGACACTGAAAAAGAGACTTGATCCTTCAATGATCTCCTCTGACCTGGGCCAAGCTAAGATGATTTAGAGCCTAAATTTTCACCTCTTTTCTGAAAAGCTCCAGCTTTGGTTTGGCAGAGTTGTGCCATGGTGCTTTCAAAGGCATCAATCACTTCTTTCAATGAGAAAGAACGGACTTGCATTTTGAAAAAAATAATTTTTTAATATTTATTTATTTGCCACGTAGAAAGCGTTACTTGCCCTTGCTCTAGGCTGGCATTTTAATGTGTTTGTCTCTCTCTCTTTGTCTTTGGACTTTTTAGAATGGGGTTCTTACCCTATTTAAACTTTTATTGATGTAACACTGAGCAAGTCGTACCTGTTTGGAATAAACGATACTTTTGAATGAGGCAGAATCTTACTTTTAATTGAGACTTGCTATGGAGCTTCCAATAACATGAAAATTAAGAGTAAAAAATAGCTCTGTGCTGGCTCCAAGTAATTTTTGAATGTAGTTTTTGTCAGGTCACAGCATAAAACCTCGGGGTGATAATGAGTAATCTTCATTAATAATGCAAATCTATGTGTGGTTTTTCCAAAATGTGATTAATTCCAGGGAGCAGTTTATGCAACTGCGAGCTAACATGCCATGTTTCTTCTTGTGACATTTGGAAAAAACCAGGGATTGAATCCCAGTAACAGCTGTCTCCTGGAAAACAAACAGCTGCTTGGCATGAATTGATGCTCCAGACCCATATATTATGGGTAATAAATATCCCCATTTGTGCACAACTGGCTGATTCCTGCAATTAGCACTCAGGTGGATAATTGCATTGTCCTCCCTGGGATTGCAACAGGGCTACCAGATGAAAATCCAGCTGCTTCCAGGTTTTTAAGGAGAGAAACATAAACCTTCAGCCTTACTCCCATTTCTGGCCAGGTTTCCAGGACAGGTTTAACATCCAGAGTGGTAAAAACTCTTTATTTGCTCATTTAACCTGGGGCACCAAGGCATATTGAGCAGTTCTTCTGACACTGAACCCAAATCCACCATTCCTGGGAAATCCTTTAAAGCTTCCCAAGGTGCTGCCTGAGGATTTGGCTTTTCTCACTGAGGAGCTGAACCCAGTTCCAAGTTAAGCCTGGGCACAGAAAAGTTTTAAGAAATTAATCATTGTTTGTAGATTGGATATTAGGCAAAAAATCTTCAGTGGAAGGGGTGTAAAACATTGGAAGTGGCTTCCAGAGGAAGGGTGGAATCACCATCCTTGGAAGTGTTCAAAAAATGTGTGGATGTGGTGCCTGGGGACATGATTTGGTGGTGGATTCAGTGATTTTTAATGATTCCATGGTTCTATGGGACAGGGCTGCTTTAGGTGTGGATGCTGACCCTTTTTCCATGTTATTTGGGATCTAACAAGAAGCAGAAATCATTTGGTCACAATATTGCATTGAGCTCTCAGGAAAAAAGGGAAATATTCTGTATTTCCTTCCATCTGTCCAGCCTTGCTTTTTACAGAATATTCCTGAAGTGTTCCCCAAGCAGAATTCCATGTTCATTTGAACTGTATGTGAAGCTGGAAGGGAATGAGACAGAGGAAGGTGTCTTGGGACCAGTTCTAGGCCAGCCTAGAGGCAAAACAATTTAGGATTTGGGTGCTATGGTGTGAAAGAGTCTTCCCTGGGAGCCCCTCACCCCGACCTGGGCACTGGGAGAAAGGTGCCAGGGTGGGTGGTGGGGTCTGCAGCTGGCACAGCTGGAGCTGGGAAAGGGCTTTGAACCAGCCTTGAGCAACTGAAAAGCATGTCAAGAGAACTCTCAGGGAAGAATTCCTTCCCAATATCCCACCTATCCCATCCTCTGGCAGTGGGAAGCCATTCCCTGTGTCCTGTCCCCTCCATCCCTTTCCCAAAATCCCTCTCCAGCTCTCCTTTAGGAACTGGAAAGGGCTCTGAGGTCTCCCTGGAGCCTTCTCTTCTTCAGGATGAATAACCCAAATATTCTCAGCCTATTTTCAGCCCCCTGATCATCTTCACAGCCTCTTCTGCTCCAGCAGCTCCTTGTCCTTCAGACCTTTGGGTTTCAGAGCTGGACACAGCTGGCCTCTCTCTCCTCGGTCAGATTCCGAGTGAGATACTCACTGATCGCTGCGTGAAGGGTTGTGGTGCCATGAGCTGAATCAGCAGGAAGGGTTTAAAACCCAGCCCAGCCCTGGGGGACTAGAACACCTTGGAGAGCCCTGGGACCATCAGGGGATGCTCAGGCTGTTCAGCTGGGGAGGGTGGCAGCGACAGCAGCCCAGCGCTGCTGGGGCACAGAGCTCGGAGAAGCAGCAAGACAAGCACGAAAGGTCAGGCAGATCGTTGTTAAAACACATCCCAGACTGATGTGAGCTCTAATGCGCAGAGCTCTCCCCTCACGGCGCCCGTGATGTTCAGGCAGCACTTGGCGTCACTTCACCGATCCACCAGATCACCTGTCATTAACTGCTGCTCACGGGGATTAAAAACCCCTTCCAGAGCCACAGCAGGAGCCTGAAAAGGCAGAAACGCCACTTCAAAACCGCCTCTGGAACGGGCGAGATGGAAATCTGAGCAGCAGTCATTTCAGTAATGACCAAGGTCATTATGTTTGGAAAAAGTCACGGAGCTAATGCAAAATGCTCCGGGCAGATTGCACATCCCAAGGGTTTGGCTTTATGGAATCTCTCAGTGCAACAACTGTTTGTGCCCACAGGATCTCTTCTGCTGGCACATTTTATGGATGATGGTGTAAAAGGGCCCGTGACATTATTTACACAGGCTGGAGCCCATAGCAAGCTACAAATGGGAGTGGGAAAAACATCATGGATAGAAATGCTAATTTTTTGCTAGGAAGAAAATCGGGGGAAATTTGAATTTCTATGGAAATGCATGATATTTTGCTAGAGGAGCTGTGTGTTGATATTGATTCGGGGGAATATTAAACGTTTGGTTGCTCCAAGTCCTGTCCAACTTGACCTTGGACACTTCCAGGGCAGCCACAGCTTCTCTGGGCACCCTGTGCCAGGACCTCGCCACCTTCACGGGGAGGAATTTCTTCCCAAAATCCCATCTAAACCTGTCTGTCACTGCGGGGGCATTCCCTGTGTCCTGGAACCGCATTCCCTTGTGGAAGACCCCCCTGCAGCTCCCGGCTGGAGCGACTTTTACAGAACAAGGGGACAACAGAGAAGGCGTTAACCTCGGCTCCTGACGGAATTAACATGAAACACTGTCGGGAGAAAAGGCTGGCAAGGAGCAGGACTGGCTGGGGGAGGAAGGACAAACGCAAGGGGATGGTTTGGAGCCCAGAGCGGGTTGAGTGAGGGGTGGGAGCCCTTGATGAGCCGGCTGAGAACCATTCATTCCCTCCTCGTGTGCTCCAGCAGCGAGCTGCGAAGCGCTCCTCCTGAGGGACAGGAGGACAAAATGCTATGAATAAATAGGTCAAGAGATGATTATTAACTCCTTAAATGCCTTTATTAATAAGGGAAAAGCTGGAGGGATCGCCTACGCCATCGCTGCTGCTCCCTCGAACACCGCCGAGAGGGAGACCCGCGACCACCCTGCTCCTCCCGCTGCAGAGCTGGGAACTCATCCTCCCGAAAATTCCCCGAACTCGTCTTTCTTCCCGAGTAGGTCGTGGCGAGCAGATGGAAACTGTCCACAGATGCCTTACAGTTCTGCTTATTCAGTGCTGTCCTCTATAAGTCTGGAATCTGTGCGGGCTCGTTCTTGGTGGGGGTTTTCGGTGTTAGTTGTACTTCCCCTTACGGCAAGGCCTCGGGGCAGTCTCCGCCATTTCCATAACAGGGGCGGTTGCGGCTTGAGGGGCCGGTGGGGAGTGGGCAGGAAGCAGGAAGAGGAGCGGGCGGGGAAGGCGCGGGCAGCAGTGGGCACCGACAAGAGGTAAGGGCATAAAAAATCGGGGCTTGGGTTACAAACCGGGTACAAACCATTCCAGGTAACACTGTGCGTAACCATCAGCAGAACGTCCAGCGCATAATTAGGAATCTTTAACACTCCCAAAGCAGCCGTCTATAGAACATTCAGCATACAACTAGCAGTCGTGGAGTTTCACCCACATCAAAAACATTCCAAGGGAAGCCACGGTGGGAGCTGTGCCCAGGAAGCCAGGTAGGTTGAGCTGGGGGATTGCTGAGGAATCTGATGGTGTTGAGTGCAGGATTAGTACAAGAAAATGGTAAATGCTGGAGGGTGGGAGAAGTGGGAGCGCCCGTGGGGGTCAGTCCTTCCTGTTCTGCTGAGGAATCTGATGGTGCTCAGCGTGAACTCAACGGCGCCAGAACAACAAAATGATAAATGATAAATAAATGCTGCGCTTGGGAGAGGTGAGGGTCAGTCCCGTCCTGTCTGGGATTTGCTGAGGAATGTGAAGCCCAGCAGGATCAGTAGAACGGAATGATAAACGCTGCGGGTGGGAGGAGGAGCAGCGCCGTCCCCACTGCAGCCCCTGCCTCTCCGGGGGTCTCGCCCGCAGAGCGGCGAATAAAAAGGACATTTTTGCCCCTGTGAGAAGGACAAAACGAAGGGAAGGCGCCTCCGACGAGGCCTGAGTAGGAAGGAATGTTGGAGGCATTCTCTGCCTGGCTTGGCTCCCTCCCACACGTGTCGGGGAAAAAAAGCCACCAGAACCGCCCCAAACTGCAGGGCTGGCACTGCCACGCTGTTCCCGGTCAGGGAACTTAACACCGTGCCCTAAAACACCGAATAAATCACTGCACTGTGGAAACGAGCCAGGCATCATTATTCACGTGGATTGTTCCTGAAGGATGTGCTGATTTCAATGAGCTCCTGCTTACTAAACGAGCTGGGAAGAACAAGCTCGTGTTAATGTCGAGCTGCCCAAGAGAGGTGATCAGCGGGAGGATAAAGTTATCATTAGTGCTCTGCTTAATAATTTAAACTACATCATGCATGAGGGTGTGAAGAGGTAGATGCTCCTCAGCCGGCTGGACTTGGGCTGAGGCTTCTCCTTTCCCTAGAAACTCAGCGAAAAATTGACATTTTAACTTCTTCCCGATGTTTGGTTGTTTATTAATGTACGTGGTTGCTTTTGTGGAGGTTTTTTTGGGGGGCAGTTCTTTGCGTTGTCATGAAAATAATGCTTGGAAGGCGGGTTGGGAAAATGAATCCCTCCGGGAAAAAGCCTGGATTTCCGTGGATTTCCTTAGTTCTTGGAGAAACGTGCACAGTGTGACACGGTGCTGTGTCTCTCTGGTGAAGGTGGCAGATGTAGCTGCAGAGACAGCTTCTGCTTTCGAGTTTTGTTTGCATCTCCTCCCTCCCAGCTCCTGCGTGGTTCCTGTCGTTTTACCAAAGGGTGGAAATTACGGAATATCTCAAGCTGGAAGGGACCTTTCAGAATTTCTCCTGTTTTTGAAAAATGCTTTGAACTCCTCGTTTCTCTCTTACTTGACTCTTTTAAAAAGCAGTCTACCAGACCTTTGGGCGTCCCCCCTCAGACTGTTTATGTCTCAGAAAACGACCTGATTACACTTCGTTTTTCAGCAATTCCCTGGGGGTTTCCAGCTTTTCAAAGGTGTTGGGATCTCTGCCGCTGAGAGCGGTTTAAGCCGGGCTTTAGCAGCTCATTGACTGGGACTCAGGCGCTAAATGCGCCTGACCCATCACCTCGGCTTTTGCACGGAACGGAGCAGAAAAGCAGGGGAAGAAATCCCCCTGCACTTGGAGCGGCTTTAGCAGCCTAATGCGGATGTGCAGAGTATTTCTGATGTCCCCCAAATCCTCTTAAGTTCCGCAGAGATGTCCTTTGCAATGCTGATTTGAACAACAGCAAAGCACGGGAAATAGGATGAAGGCACACCTTAGGAATGAAAGTGTGTATTTTAGAGGCTGAGAGGGTCTGGAGGTTACCTTTAATCTTAACCACTGCTGTTAAAACGTTGTCACAGGGGCTGGATTTTGCTGTTTCTTTATTTTTTTTTCTTTATTTCTCCGGCGTGGCGGCAGCCTAATGAATAAGCTGACGACTTCTCCACTGACAGCTGGCTGCTGGCTCCATAAATCTGCTGGGCTTCTACAGCTCCTTTCCTGGGCTTAGAATATTTTTCCTGTTCTCCTGCAAGGGACAACCTCTGAATCTGAGTACAGTGTTGGAAGAGAAGCTCGAGGCAATCTCGCCTGATTTATGGCTGTCCGAGCATATGCGAGTTGTTGGTATTTCTCTCCCGAGCTGTCGAGATTTGTCCTTTATGCTGCTTGAGGCACAAGTCTGCATTTATTCATGAAACCTTTGCCAGCAGCCCGCTAGATCTGCATGACAAAGCAGCCAGGTGGATTTTAGAGAGGAGAAGGTTTAGCCCATCCCGAAGGGCTGAAATCATTTGGAGTGGTGAACTGAGGGGGTTTCAGGAAGGTGGTGATGACACCCACGGTGTTGACCTGCGGAATTATTTACTCCATTTGAGCGATGCTTTAGCGATGGTAATTGTGAGGTGATTATAACTCAGAGGTGTCTTTAGGATGCTGAGGTTTTTCTTCTTGTAGTTCTGTGCTTCTCTCCCTCTCCCGAGTGCTTCTGAAAGTGAGGAGGGAATTACAAAGCGCTCTTTAGAAACTCACCGAGTGCTTCACAGCTGAAATAGTCAATAGTAAACAGTTGAAATAATAGGAATGGTTTTTGTTCATTTTGAATGGAAGAACGGTTTGGTCTTTCCGTATGTCAGCTGTGGAACTCGCATCCTACTGAGGAATATAATTATGGGATGCTTTGAGCTCCCGTTGTCTCAAGGTTATGTTTGGGACATACTAACCAGCCATCATAACAAGTCATCACATGTACAGATTGTATCAGTGGTAACTGAAATGCGCTGGTCTATGACCAAAATAATTCAAGTGCAAGTACCATTTACTTCGGAACGATTGTAAAAATCAGCTGGAAATGAAACCTCGCTTTTCCCCTCGGTCAGAATGTCGCGGGCAGCTGTGGACAGGTCAGGGCTGGGTTGGTGCCGGAGGGCAGCGAGGTTTGGGATGGGTGCGATGGTGGGAGCTCCTCAGAGGGGACAAAGGGGGCTTTGCTGTGCCC
>VYXD01005446.1:0-16086 GCA_013397195.1 Hylia prasina
AAATGCAAGACTGATTTTCAGTTTCATTTCCAGCATTGTAATAAAAACACACTTAGAAACATAATTGTTGCAAGTTTCCCACTTGCTTTAAACTTGAGATTTTACATTCTTTCCAAGTTTATCTCTAATATATAGGTTTATATATTCTAAAGACTTAGGTTTGTTAAATTACTGCATACTCCTTCATGCTGCTGAGCAATAGCACAGATTGTTTGTGTCTTCAGCAGAACTGGTTTGTCTTAATAAAAAGAAGTGAAAAACTTTCTGAGTTAACCAGAATTAAGAAAGTACTTTTGAAAACAAAGGAAGGACAAAAGGATCAACCCTATTAGTTTATGGTGTTTCCAAGTCTACTACTCTTTGCAGCCTAAGGAGGCTGTAAAGGAATAAGGGAAGAGAGATCTTGCAGACATGTTATCTGTAAGGGAATGGAAAACCTTCACACAGAGTCCCTGTCTGGCCACTTCAAAGACTTGGTGACAGAAGAGCAACATAGGATTGAACTAAGACAGACAAACATCCAATTGAAGTCAAAGTACAAGTGACTTTATTTTCAGATGGGGCTGCAGAGTGTATGCTGTTCACAATCCTGGGGGTTCAGAATGTCCTGCAGCATGGCTGAGCCATGAGACTTGTGGAATAGAATTATAGAAAGGTGAAGCACAAACATTTCTTATGCACCCATATTGCATGACCAAGTCAGCACCTTAAAATGGTTTTGCTCTTTTAATGGCAGCTTCTTGATGCAGTCGGACACGAAATGATCACACAGAGACCTGGAATCTTTTGAGATGCAGCGCTGAGCCGAAAAAGAGGCCTTTGTTTATTAATTTCCAAATATATACTTTTATCAAGGTAACAATGGATTGGAAGGTGAAATTCCCACCTCTCAACCACATTGGTCAATCAGACTATCAATCACATTCTTCTCCCATTTGAAGGAATGCAAACACTGGCCATATTTACAAAAAACAATTCTTTGTTTATGTTAAAAGGCATGGGAAAGTGAGAAACTCTGACTCCAATATGAAACATCAGAAGGCTAAGAAAATTCTGGGTGACAGCTTCTAGCTGGAATTGATGGGTTTTTAATTCTTCAGAAGCTCTGAGTAGAAGCTGCGTACCTGTGGTGGGTAGGTACCAGATACCTGGCAATGGAAGGAATGTGCATGTACTTACATGTAGATCTCTGAAGTATTCATTATAGTCAAGAGCATATCCAACCACAAATTTATCTGGAATTTCAAAGCCTGTATATGTAAGAAAATACAGTTCTTTTTATATTTTGGCAGTGTGAGGAGCGTTTTAGTGCATGGTTCGTATGCAACACATACTTGAGCTAAGAGTAATAAGCATAATCTCTTTCAGGGTGCTTCCTTATGAATCTGAGCTGTAAATTGATGACAGGTTAGAATCTAAACCATTCCCATCAGTCAGTAATATAATTAAGGTGTTAAGAGAGTGATTTTTATTAACAAAATAATTGTTTAAAACCCGGTTATGAGTTAGTCCTGGGAGAGGAGACAAGGAATATGATTTTACTTGAGTGAGAGTAGATGAACTGTGATTCAGTAGGACTTTTCAGTTTGGAAACAAGGCAAGTTTAATAATGCAGAGTCAAAACATGGTCTTATAACGCCCTCTCTATTAAGAGAAACGAGACTGTTGCTAATTTATTTCCTGTATACGGGCATTGCTGGGTTATCTTTCAACAGCCTGAACTTGCGGCCCCTCTGGGCTCAAGACCGAACCGCGGCCACCGCGGGCTCCATATCGACTTCGCGGCTCCCTCTGCCGGCCCCTCTGCGTGTCAGAACGACCCTGCGTCTCTCCCGGCGCGTCACAACGACTCTGGCGCCTCCTTCCGCACCTTGCAATAACCCCGTGATTATGCCGGCGTCCCAGAGCGGGCTTCCAAATCGCCCCGCGTCCCCTCTCCCGTCTGCGGCCCTCCCAACCTCCCAAGGAATCCTCCAGCTTTCCCAGCGCCCCAGTTCGCGACTCCCGTCCCCTTATCGGCTCCCTCCGCTACTTCTGATTGCATCACTTCTGCGCCGCGGTTCCCCTTTCCCGATCTCTCTGCGCAGCCGGGATGGCTCGGCTCTCCCTCTGCCTCCGCTAGCTGCTGTCATTTACCGCCTCCCCCAGCTGGCGCCATGGCTGCTCCGGCTCCCTCAGCACACTCCGGGCGCTTTTTTGCCGGCTTCAGCCCCCGGCAATTTCTCCGTATCCTTCCACAGCTCGAGCCGCCTCTCCGACCTTCCCAGATCCCTCCGCTCAGCCGCCCGGCGGCCTCAGCCCCGTCCGCAGCCGCCGGGGAGCTGCAGCTGCCGCGCAGCCAAATCACCTTCCACCCGAGGAAGCCGCCAGCCCCGCGCCCATCTCTTCTTCCTCTAAAATATCATCTCCGCCCTGCTTTTTGCATTTACCCAGCTGCCTCAGCAGTCCGCGTACCCGTCCGCTTTCCCAAACCCCTCCTCGCCGCTTTCTTTCGCACCAGCTTCGGAATTGATGCAGCTTGTGCCGCTTCGCCCGGCTCCGATCCTCTGGCGCGGCCCTGCAACGCCCACATCAGCTCTGCCCACCCCGCGTTGCCCTCCGATGCAGCTCAGAAGAGCCCTAGCCTCGACCCGGCCGCGTGTACCCCCCTCCTCTCCCTCGGCCCCGGACCCTCCGTCCCTGTTAACTTGGCGCCGCCTCTGCCTTCGCGGGCGCGCCGCCTCCCCGCTCTGTGGTTCCGTTTGCTCCCCCGGGGCCCCCTTTCCCCGGCGGCTCCTAGCCGGTTCTGCCCGCGGCCTCTCTGCCTCCTGATGCCGCTCCGGCAGCGGGGGAGCGGCCCGGGAGGGGAAGCGCCGTCGCCCCGGGGGCGGCCGGACCGTCGCCGCCCCAGCACCGGGCTGGACTTCCAACACTGCCCCTGAGCCGAGTCGTCCCGGGCCCGACACCGGGCTCCTTCCCGGGCCTGCTCCGGCGGGGAGGAATGAATTCTCCCCAGCTACTTCCCTCCTCGCTTCGTCTCACAGGGAGAGGGAAGGGTTTGTTAACATCGCAAGAGCTTCACCCAGCCGAAAAATGCCAGCCGGTCTTTCATATGGTAATGAATAGTATGCAGGGAGGAAAAGAAACAGCTTGCATTCACAACTCGAACACCTGACACTGACTTTAGCGTGAAGCAGCATGCATTCACAAACCAAATGACAGAAGCTGTTTCTAGCTCAAATGAAGCTAGGACACTGCATGCATTTTCTGCACAAATACAAGACACTGGAAATAGCTCAGATGGTGGTTTCGTCTTACCTAACTCTGGTCTTACAAATTTAACACAAAATCTTATTTGTTTTGGTCCAACCCAGTTTTATTTTTTTTTACCATGTTTAAATTGAAATTTGACTTTTTTTTATTCCACTTAAGTGATGTTTTTACTGAACTTAATTTTAATTTCTAAGTTAATTTTGTTAAAATATGCTTGTTTAAACCTACTTATAGATATGACAGTTTTTTAAATCCTTATTTTTTATCAATGATTATGGGTTTTATTGCAATTCCTGCTGTTTTGTCTTTTATAGGTAAAACGGAAGATTCAATACTTTTATATTATAGCTTTATTGATTGTTTTCTTTTATTAAAGGATAGGTTACCTGGAGAATCCTGAGAAAGAAGGGACAATTCAAAAAGACCAAAAGGCTGATCACATGAGAGAGAAACTTTATCACATTGCTGAACAAAAGCCTGAGTCTTACCTAATTTTTATTTCAAATGTGAAGTCTATTAAATTATAGCCACCTTTTTATATGCCTTGTCAATTTTTGTGCTATTTCCTCCAAGCCATGTGTCATTTTAGTTCTCTAGCTATGCTGTGCATTTTTTAATTAAGCTTTTTGATATGTCCTTACACTTTCTATATGAGTGGATCCACTTTTTTTTTCTTAATTCTCAAGTATTTTTTAGAATTCCAGAAAAAGATATCTGAACTTTGTTGACAGCTTCCTATGAACTGCTAGTCTTCTAACTGGACTTCTTCCAGTTAGCATCTCTATGCTGAAAGAAACTTCAGAGGAAACAAGATTCTGTATGGTTTGATTCATTTTGTGTCCTAGATCTTAATTGTTTACTTTATACAAATGTGTTCTAACAGTTTGCTGTGTTTTAAGTATTTTATAGCTATTATTGTTAAGAGCCTTGTTTTAAAATATATTAAGGGACACCCCTCTAGTTTAGAGCCTGGCCATGCCCTGACTCTACCTAGACGGGAGATTTACCAATAGACCCAGGTGTTTTTTTTCTGCATCAAAACAATACTGGAGTCACTTTTGACTTGACAGCTGGACCCAATTTTAAAATTTTAAAATGGCCACTTCCAGGTGGAATGTGATAAAGACTTTTTGCAGGAACACCTCTCCACTGGTTGTCCCTCCTCTGCATGCCTGGACTGTAAATAACATTTTAACCACTGTCCCCAGCTGCAATATCACCAGCAGGTCCAGCATCATCTATCTTACCAGCAGCACCAGGGAAACTCCCGGCGGGGAGCGGGATGGCCCTGCGCTGTGACACCACATGCCAGGCCGTTCTGTCCCTCGTTCCCCACCATCTCCAGAGTCACAGCACCCAGACATCATCTATGATGGCACCTACTAGGAGAAGGACAGCGACTGAGGCCTACCAACAGGTACAGGCAGGGCCACAATGCACGCCGGTAAGTGCCCTTTCCATGCAGTTTGACTATGAGGCAGTTTACCAAATTCCAGCTGGTAAATTTGGACCTTTGGATGAAGCAAGGGACACTTTAATCATAGGGGACTCTACAGGACCGGACAGTTTACAGGCACTTCCGGAAGTCCAAACTGTGGGACCAAGGGATGAGATTACTGTGACTGTTGTATGTGTGGACCCACCTTGGTTTTTGCCTCCAGGCACACTTATCACCCAAGCTTTTCTCATACTCACCTGGAGTGACATTTTTCCAGAAAACCCTATGGGTTTTTTGGGCAGAGAGTGTGGGCCAAGACAGGCCTCTTATAGAGTGTGGCTTGTTTAACAAAGACGACAACGTTTATCTTCCAGGTGTGGCAGATACTGGAGCAGATGTGACCATCATTGCTCGCTCAGAGTGGCCACAGGGCTGGGAACTGGTGCCAGCCAATGGAGTCATCTCTGGGATTGGAGGAGCTGCCACCTCGATGTGGAGCAAATGGACAATCCTTATTGAGGGTCCTGAGGGTCAGGTTGCCATGGTAAGACCGTTTGTGGTTAGAGCACCCATTACTTTATGGGGCAGGGACCTGTTGTACCAATGAGGAGCCAGGCTGGAAATCCCCTCACCGCCGCAGGATTTCTAGCTGGGGCCACTGTGGAGCATGCCACGCCACCACTCACATGGAAATCTGAAGAGCCAGTGTGGTTGGATCAGTGGCCCCTTTCAGAAGTAAAGCTAAAGGCACTCGAGTCCCTCATGCAGGAGCAGTTGTCCAAGGGTCACATTGTACTATCCACTAGGCCTTGGAACACCCCTGTCTTTGTCATTTGTAAACCAGGCAAAGACAGGTGGAGGTTCCTGCAAGACCTCAGGAAGAACAGTCGTTGATATTAAGGACTGCTTTTTTAACATCCCACTCCATCCCAGAGATGTCCCAAAATTTGCATTTTCCATCCCATCAATTNATCCGAGAGATGTCCCATAATTTGCATTTTCCATCCCATCAATTAATAGATAAGCCCCTCTAAAAAGGTATCAGTGGCAAGTTCTTCCCCAAGGGATGAAAAATTCTCCATCTATTTACCAAATGTTTGTTGCCCACATTCTCTCGCCCATCAGAGAAAAATTCCCTGATGCCACAATTTTTCACTATATGGATGATATTTTAATATGCACTGAGACTGACTATTATTTGGAGATTGTTCTCAAAAAGACTATTCAAGCCATTGAAGGAGCAGGATTTGAAATTGCTACAGAGAAGATTCAGTGCACCTGCCCATGGACTTCCCTTGGACTCCAGACTATAAAATAATAGTTAAAAATATTGTAACAGTTACAGCTATCATAAGAGCAAATAATATGACCATTTATACATTTCATTTCATATGACATATCTTGCTGAATGAACATGCTAGGAGGTCATAGCTCAGAAATAATTTATTATAGTGTCCCTGATTACTATGAGTGTGGCTTAATACTTGAAAAAATTGCTAATATAAACTATTCATTTAACTCTGCATGTTTATTTCTGAATAATTATACTATATATAATGCTTCTCTATTAAAATAAATACTTACTGTCAGTAACAAAAGTTGCCAAATAATATGCTTACTCAGGTCTGTTTGGCCAGCCCTGAGTGGCTACCTTTTTCAGTACTAGAATTAAATTTTTTTTAAATTAACATTTTAATTTGTATTTTTGGGCATTTTCAGGCAGAACAGAATCACTTGGGTTTTTTTCCTTCTTAGGGGTTATGCTTTTTGATTATGTGCTTCCCAAGGTAATTTGAGTTATCTTTATATATTGATGCACTTATCTTGGTTGATTAGGGTACCAATATCCTATTATTTCCCTACCTTTAAAGCAAACCAAACCCAATCCTTATTCCATATTATCTAGACTGGCTGAATTCTGAAGTTTGCATATTGAATGAAAAAAAAAAACCTCAAGACACTTACTTCTCGACTCTAACCAGCTGAAAAGATACCCTTATATCTGGTCTGCAGTCTTGACTACCATCTTTGAAAACCAAAGTGTTGGGGGAATAGTTAATTTGGGACACCTGACCAAAACGAGTAATCTGCCTTGGTTGCCATGGCCAGAACTATGCTGCCCTTCTAAGAACAGGATGAACTTCATGTGCTCCTTAATATTGTTTCCCATGAGGTCAGTTGTGATTTCTTCTGGTATTCTCTCTGGCTGTGATCTGTGGAAACAAAACCCAGAAGATTAAGGGAGAATTAATGGATTAGTTGTTGCAAACACAGATTTGGAATTATTAGAGCCCAAGGCTGTTATGAGATAGCACATCTCTCAAAAAGGGTGCTACTAAGACCCGTAACACTGTTGTTTAGACATTGTGGTCCAAACTGTGTCATGTGACTATAAGAAGGATTTAGGCACTTCTTTTGATACTGTCGTGTTGAATCTCTGACTTAATAGTTTCCAAATGTTTTCACATAAACTGATTATGCAGCTGCTGCTGGTTTCTGTATTTCGGCAGCTCTAAATGTGGGGCCCTTAGGAGAGCATAAAAATAGATTTGGGCCTGCCTTGGCACTATTTTTTTTAGGTCTGTCTGACAGTGATCATAGCTAATGCAGCTGCAGAACTCTTGGTTGGCACTGTACAATCTGAAACTGATCAACATATTTGCTCTGCATCTGCTCTTCCCTGTGAAGAACTTCAGGGAGAATATTAATAATGACCATGGGAGTGAAAATTGCCCATAAAGAAGAAGAGCCTACATTATGCAGTAAATACAAACATTTCTGCAACTAAGTTACATTGTGGGAATATTAAGATGGTGAATGCTTGCACATCAAGATTTACATATCACTGATGGGTTTTGTGTTACTTTTTGTGCCCTTGATAGATAGAGCTTTGCAGAAATCTAAGCCCTTCTGTGCTGGGATGGATCAAGTAAATTACCAGCAAAAACAGTGAGATTGGTGCCAAGCTAAATGTGGGCACTGCAATGAATATTTGTAATTGTTTCCAACTTGGACCAATGTATTTTCAGTAGATGTATAGACACAGGATGAATTATTTAAAATTGCTTTACAGTTAAATATTTGCTAGTGTGGCTTGCTTTTGAGAAGTAGGAAGCCTTTGTGATTTTTCCTTCTGTGTCACTCTAATCAATGGACACTGCTTTGCCATTAAGTTCAGCAAACATAGGATTGACAACAAATTAATTCATCACAATACACCTGTTCTTTACAATAGGGGAGGCAAGAAGAGTTGAATTTGTGATTGCTGCACCTGTGACCATGGAAATGGATCAATGCCATATTAGCTAATGAAATAATGGTATTAAATATTATCTCTTTGAATCACTATCTTTATTCAAGCAAGTACAATGCCATTTTTATGGACATAACTACTACTATTTTTTTCGTAGTTAGAGGAGAGGAGCATGGAATAAGTAAGATTAAAAAAATTGTTGCAATTGCTGTCATTTATGAAAGCTGGCAAATTACTATAGTGAAGGAATATTTTAAAAGGAGTAGGTTTTCCTAAGTTACATGACAATTATATGTGAGCTGCCATGTTTTGAGTAGTCAACAACACAAATGGATACACATTTTTGTTCATCTCTTCCAAGAGAGTCTGTGAATAATGATAGATTCATAAAAGCTAATTACAGTTAACTCCCAAAACAACTGGTTGTATGCGATAGTGACTGAAAAATCTCTAAACATCTCAAAGGTCTGTAAGAGAGTCTGACAATGTGAATACAAATTTATGTATAAATGAATACTTGGCTATTTTATTCAAATAGGTTTTAAAACTGCACCTCCCCTGACATGGACAAAACCAACACTATGCTGCCATGGGAAGAAGTGCTGTAATGAAGGTATTTGAACACTGATCGCTGAAGAGGTGTGCACCAATCTGGGGATCAGGGGATATTCTGTGCTGTGTGTACTGCGTTACCCTGGTGTCCTCTCAAATCTGTACAAGATCAAAGAACTTTTCGGTTAGCTACTTTTAGTTTAGCATTTGCAACCCCAGTGGTTCTATCAGCTTGATTGCTTTCTGTTCAAAAGAATTCATAAATGTGTAATATATAAATATAGAGCAACATATGGAGCAACGTATGTATAAATTGATTTTATTATTGTTGTCTGCTGCAGGAGTCTCCCCTATGGCCTCTGAACTATGATTGGTTCTGAGATTTCCCAGAGTGAGAACTCTGTACAGAAACTATTTATTTAGAGAGGTTGTAGTTAACTTCACGTAATTCTGATTTTAAGTAGGTACCCTTTTTGCAACATTCCTGTTTATTTGCCACTACAGGCACTGGTGGATACTATCCTAAGTTGTTTTACTGCAGTTTTCTTTGATTCTATTTTCTAATTTTTATTAAAATAATAGTTTTCATTAATTTAGTTGGCTTCCCTATCTGGCACCTTTATCTTCAACTGAGGAAATAAGTGGAATGTATTGGCAGCCACATGGATATTCTGGGAGGAGTACTGCATGCAGTACTGCATGCTACTGCTGCCCTCAAGGATAAATGAATGAATGTCAGCTCAGGGGAGCACCACTGATCCCCTATGAGAGGCTGATGTGCAGGAAAGAGGATCTCAGATAACTCAGCCTTCAAAAACATGGAAGTACAAGAGCAGAAATTTTCTTGATTTCGTCTTTTGGTTTTTGACAAATATCTCACTGCCTGAAGCATGAGGTTTACATATGATGCTGTATCCTAACAATATATATGGTTAAAGCTTTGTGAAAACAAGTACCAGTGCTCCCTTAAAACAGTTTTGATCATCTAAATCACTGATTATCCTGGTACACTCACTGTCTTTTTTCTTCTCTCTAGGCATACTTACAGCTATGTGTATATGAATCCACAGGGCTGCCAGTCTTGTTCACTCATTGTTCAGCTGTTGAAATGATTTTCCGTTCTCATTCTTCCAACTATATATCACAGGCTCTCCTTTACTTTTATGCTTTGGTTGGAACATATAACTAGGATCCACAGCTCTGCTACACAGACTGTGTCACAGTTAAGGGGTGTATTGGATTACAGGGTTTTCTTTATGCACAAGAAAATCTGACTTTTCATGGTTTTAAACTCCATTGAATGTGGAAGCAGCTTTGATTATTCTACAAATCTCTGACAGTAGTTTTGTTCCATGGTTTATGCTCATCCTTTTTTTTTTTCCTCCTCTCTGTAATGTGGTCTGAATTAGCATGCTGATTTGTGAAAACATTACTGGGTTTTATATTAATCAGATTCCACTTGTACACTTCAGACAGATTTTACTTTTTAGAAATTTTGTACAGTGTGCAATAATAAAAACAGCCTAAGCAGCATGGAACAGAGATGAAAACATTACACCTTCAGGGCAGGTATAATTTCCTATCCCTAGCTGCAAACCCACCATCCTTGATGACATGTTATCAGTTTTTTACCATTCTAGCTGTTACTGTCAGTGTTTGGCAGAATCACTGAGGATCCAGAAAGACAAGTGTTTGTTTATCCAGTATGACAAACCAAAGAGAGCAGAACATTTTGTGTCATGGAAATCCACCTCATGACTTCGGAGTGATGGACTTGACATGTTCTGTGTCCTCTTCCTGGTAGGTGTTGGCTCACGGCCTGTGTAAAGATCTGACATCCACACTTTAGCACAGGTTGGCATTTCTTCTTTCCTAGTGCTTTAAATTTATTTTGTCTTTTAGTGAAATAAGCTAAACAGATTATTGTCCTGATGCACCAATACATTGTAATCGTTATGTCCTTTTTAATACAATACTAACAGTAGACTTTTTTAGGCGAGCTCGTGTTCATTTATATACTTTTTCACTCTTTCTGTGGAACAGTTTCACTGAGGCACAGTTCCTAATTGCTCCTGTGTTATCAGTCTACTCATGTTAAGAAGAGCTTTGGGAAATAAGCTGTAATTTGCTCTTTTATGAACACAAAAACCACTGTGCCATGAATGTGTATTGAGAACATTGAGGAGAAAATTTAGAATTGTCACTAATAATTATTGTAGTTGATTCCAAGGATACATTCACACTGTAAAACCATTAGGACTTTTAAACCTATGTGGGGTGTTGCAGTGTATAAGAAATGCAACACCTCATGCAGAATGGGTGTAAGAGAAATTTATACTCAAAAACATACCATTGGAACTTTAGAAAAATAACTATTGTAGACAAATAAGGGAAACAAAGCCATACATCAGTCTTAGTGACAACCCCTGAGACAGGTGAAACACAAATTGCACTTTCTAGGACCAAATAAAACCCTTAAGGAAGTATCTGGGCCAAATTTTAATGAAGACTAGCCAGAGATGCCAAATTTTAGTTATTGGCAACACAAATAGTAGGCAAAAAAAAAAAAAAAGATAAAAATATTTAATTGTCAATGAAACAGGAGAAGCCTCGTTATCCTTACCCTCTACTGTGCTTTTCTTGCTCAACTGGTAATTGGGTGCAAGTAAAATGGCAGTCTACAATAAGTATACTGTGTGGTATAGACTGTAACTATTATTCAGCTTACAGTGGGATTGCTGCAGTGCATGTAGTTGGTTCAGACCTGTACTGTCAGTATTGCTGTGCTTTTTAACCCAGTGCTTCTTGGTGAAACAGCAGAGCACCAGCTCTGAGTTACTTGCTGCACCATTCCTCAGACATCAGCTTGCTGAACAGCATGCTCTGGCTAACTTATAAGTCTTTGCACAAGTTTCCCAGTTGTAAGAATGGGTGGAAGACAGCTCTAAAAATTATTAGTGTTCCCAGCTAATGGGTAACATTACACCAGAGAGCATTTTCTGGGCTGGTAGGGGAACACCACAGGGTGATGTGACAGGGGAGCTGCTCTGCAGCTTCTGCATCTGCACTGCAGTAGTTTACAACCCTTCTCCACAGTACAAAAACCAGTCACTGAACTTTGAAGGTGTCTGTTCAGTCCTAATTATGTTTTGCTTTTCGGTGCATGCTCCATTTTAGATAAGCCTGATTGTATGTAACACTTTAATTAATTTCTCTTTTTTTTCCCTTTTTTTTTAACAGAATTGAAGGCTGGGACCATATTGCTGAGCAACCTCAGGTGGCTATTTTCATCTGCTCTGATAACAATATGCATTCTGAGCAAAGGTACTTGTTCTCTCCCTAGGAGATAGCTTTAGTGTGTATTCACTGTATTCATTCTGTGAGTTAGAGGAGCTTTCATGCTTCTAATTCCAATCTGTTTGATCTCCTACTTAAATTCTAAAGTAAGTCTAGTAACTCATGCAGCTAGTATATGTTGACTAAGAATGTATTGATTGTTCCATTTCCTTCTGTAGAAAAGAAGTAAAGTAATAAAGACAACCTCAGGCCCCGCTGAGCCTGTTATTTCTCTGAGTTTTTGTAGGTGAAGGGGAATCTGAAAACACATTAATTCACCTAAAATGCTATTCAGCCTTATTTTTGTACTGCTCTTCTATCATTTACAACCAGAAGAGACTTACTTTTTTGCCCTCATTTACCAAATATTTTGTATGTCAAGGAGAATAGTAAATCCTTTAAGACTCCAGCTACCAGAGAGTGTAAGCCCCTAATATAACCAAAGCACAAAAGGATTTATCGTAAACTAAATTAAATTATCCAAACTTGTCTCATCAATAGATATGAAGGAACAGGCAGAAGAGAGAAATCAGTTTTGAATCTTAGTAGATATGGGGTCTCACTATTGTCTTGCAGTGCTTTTCTACTGTGTAGATAATAAACCCCAGCATCACCGCAGTTTAAATCAATCCAGATACAGTTATTAAAAGATAAAGTCACCAGGGAGGTCGGAGTTGTGGTGTGATGTTGAAATAGCCTTTCACTGTGGCGTCACAAATGAAATAAATGTGTAGGAACTCCCTGTCCCTGTGCAAACTGCAGAATCCCTGTGCTGTGCAGTGGGACTGGGAGGGTGCTCAGAAGATTTGAGGGCAGAGTTGAGGAGTGTGCTGCAGGGAACGAGTGTGTGTGCTGGCCTGTGCTGGATGGCAGCCTCCTCAAACAGATGACATGACTGCTGACATAAAGCAGCAACTTGAGATTATGCTTCAAAAACTGAATCACACTGAAAATATTTAAAGCCAAAAAGAAGAGAGAAATAAAACAGTGCTGGTTGTGGCCTGGCTTTTTCTTTCAGGTGTCTGGAATGACTTCCTGTCCAGTGGAGATAATTGATAAAGTGCAGCTTAAAATATTTATCAAGGAACCTTGATAAACTTCCTCCAATTATTTCAGTAAGTATTTGAAATGCAGACAATTCTAATCTTTTTCTGTAATTATGCTGCATGTTTCAAAAATCTGATCTCAATAACACACAATTAAACAAAAATGAGACATAATTTACTTAATGGAGCAGGTTGTGTGGACCTTCAGTTTTGTTAAGAGAGCTAAGTTACAAGTATAAAAAACCCCTAATATGCAATTAATGCTGCTTTGATAGTAGTTACAAAGACAACTGAACCCTTTCAAGAGAGAATAATTTTGTTTTGTTTTTCAAGCAATTACCCTAATGTAATTGCAGCTCATAATCTGGTCTGCTTGATACAAACTCAGAATTTCATAGAATGTTCAGAGTGTCGTAGAGGAATATCACAACTTTGCACTCTCTTTGGAAGAATGCCTATACATTGGTGATGTTCCTATAGTATTTCTCAATCAAACAATTTGGATTTGCCTTCCTGTGATACCAAATTGCTCATATTTATTCCCAACACATTTCATAAAATGAATGTGAATTACAACAGGGTTTTTCCAGCTCTACGCAGAATTCATGAATAACAAATTCCTCAAGAAGAGGAAGGAAAATAGATCACTGTGAAATTTAGTAATGATCTGTAATGGATCAAGGCAGAAATAGTGTTACAGTTGGTGCAGCAAAGTACCCTTGAGAATTTTCTTCTCTTTCAGGGAGAGTGTAGTTGTCACTAAATGTAAACCTTATTAAATGCAGCTAGATAGTGCTGTGCAGTGATGAAATAAAACTAGAGATGAACAGTGTGAGGCTGAGACAAATAGTGTGTTACCACACCTAATTCCTTTCTTCTACCCAATTTTTCTTTAATGCTGGCTGTCAAAAGAGAACAATGGTGATTATATGGGATCGCAGTCTTGCTGATTTGCACAGATCTGTACATGCACTGAAACTGATATATGCTGAGAAAGAGATAAATGCATATAAATTACTTGTGGAACTGGTAAAATTATAAGTCTTAGTTTAAAGAAATCTCAACCAAATTAATTGATAGAGATGCTTGTAAAAGAAGCATAAGGTTTTACAAGTTACAAAAATTAGATATAGGGGGAACTGATGTGAATAAAGTAATAACATGAAATCAGAATAAGACAAGTTTTACACAAAAGGCCAAGTTATTTTAATGTTCTTAGTACTAATATTGACAAAATCCATGATCTTTGTCAATATTGCTGTATCATTCTACGTCTTCATTTTTCTACTGCGTATTTTAAAATATTGTAGTATCTTTTGATTACACTCAGTAAAACTTTATCAAAACTTTATTTTGGTGGTGTTACATGGGTTTTTTGTGATCCAGTTCTGTCAAAAGCATTAAACTGAATGAACGTACCTATAGCTCCAGCATATATAACATCTACTCCTAGAGCCATCTCCAAATCATATGTTTTGAAATGGCATATGAAGGGTTGACACTTGGCTTGAGCAATGATTCAGTTTGGCACAACTCTTTTAAAGTGATTTTAAAATAATCTGCGCATCACCATGACATAGAGCACCTAGGGTGGCTTCTGCTGGTTATGTTTTCAAGGTGGATGTTGTGGTGTGATAATTCCCCTAGGCCAGATGCTGGAGCATACACATATGTACCTTCATATATAGTTTTCATAGATATATAGATATATCTGTGTGAACACAAAAGCGTGTGACTGAAAACGAGGTCTCAAAATTTTAAATTAGTCCTATGTGAACATTCAAGTATAACTCTGAACTGAGTGGATTTTATCTTAACAAGCTAGTGACATGGACACAATCTGTTAAAGAGTCTGCATCCATCATTTTGCTTTCAATCTTATACAGTCTGCTTTTTGGTGAGATGCAAGGGTGTTATTTAATGGAAATGATAGATGCAATTTACTCATAATTATCATAAAAAGGGTTAATGCAGAATGTAGAAGTTACTAGATATATTTTTTTAAATTACAATAATAGAGGAAAAATTTTTATGAAACATTCCATGATTGCTTTTACAGACCCATAATTTGAGGATTACTGCTCAAAAAGCCAGATGAAATGACTTTACAATCATGGGTTCATTAAAGGTTTAACAACTGTCTGGTTAGATTAGGACGAATCTAGTTGTGAAAAAAATCTTATGTGATTTATTATGCTATGTAAAATTGCACAGACGTGTGAAATAGGCTGCACCTGCAGAACAGGCAGGTTATGGCTGTGCTGAATGTGGGGCCTTCTCACCTACAGGCAAAACTTTGTTTGTACTGACCCACTTATTATTTCTGCATCTTCAGCACAGTAGAAGTATTTATTATGACATCATGTTCTCGTATTCCATGTACACCTGACACAATACTACTGATCCTCAGGCCAATCATTCATTAGGGATTCCTTAAGAGCCAGTGTGATAGGCAAATACGAATTACAATTATAACAATTCGAACAAAGGCATTGATAAGGAAAAGGCACAGGACTGTAGCTCAGAGAGGGTTAAGGATCTCCTGAACCTCTATAGCCACACTTTACATTGTTGAAATAAAAAGGCCTGAAGCATTGGTACCGGTTCTCAGGGGCAGTACGTGCGCATCTGCAAATGGGAAAACAAGGAAAAGTTCAGCAAACATATGATGTTGAGCTGGTTCACTGTTAAGGGCAAGCTGATCAGGGGTACCTGTCACCTTGCACCGTTTAGCAATTCTCTTCATTAAGTTCTCCGTTGACTTCTGTCGTCTTGCTGCTTGTGAACACATTAAGCTTTGTCCATTTTCAGTGCGATAGGATGGGTTTACATTGTTTATACTCATCCAAACAGGCTGCCTTGCTGCGGATACATTACCTGTTTGATGACCAGATGACTTGTTTCACGGTCGGCAACGCCTGGAAGGGTCCGGGCCTGGGTCCCAACACTGGTACGGTGAAGGGATTGTGAGAGCGCTAAGGACAGCCGGGTTCCTGGGGAGGCTTTTCTCCCTGCGCCCATCGCCGATTACAGCGTTCACTCTCGGGAGCTGCAGCTGAGCCAATTCAGCGTAGCTCCGGAGGAAACTCTGCTGGGAAAAGGCATCCGGGTGACCCGCTGAGCAGAGGCATCTCCCGGCTGGGAGGCCGGCGGCGGCGGCACTGGGCGCGGCCTCCCGCCATGGGGCCGCGGCTCCCCGCACCCGGCCG